>CM062805.1:1152552686-1152705186 GCA_031772625.1 Pinus tabuliformis | reverse complement strand
CCTCTATGGTAGAATCTAGTCAGGGAGGCCTGAGAGACGGTGGTTTACCCTGTGGCGGATGTCAGCGGTTCGAGTCCGCTTATCTCCAGCCCGTGATCCTAAATGGTAAATGGTATATGATACCACGATATTATTCAGATCCGGTAGTTTTATTTATGATTTCTCGTTCATGGACGTTGATAATATTTTTCCATTTGGTAGCACCTTAGGATGGCATAGCCTTGAATGACGAGGTTCAAACAAGGAAGGGCTTACGGTGGATACCTAGGCACCCAGAGACGAGAAAGGGCGTGGTAAGCGACGAAATGCTTCGGGGAGTTGAAAATTAGCATAGATCCGAAGATTCCCGAATAGGTTAACCTTTTTCACTACTGCTGAATCCATGGGCAGGCAAGAGACAACCTGGTGAACTGAAACATCTTAGTAGCCAGAGGAATAGAAAGCAAAAGCGATTCCCGTAGTAGCGGTGAGCGAAATGGGAGCAGTATATATATATATATATATATATCTATATATATATATATCTATATATATATATATATATATATATATATATATATATATATATATCTACATATATATATATATATATACATATATATATATGTATATATATATATATATATAGATAGATATATATATATATATATATATATATATACATATATATATACATATATATATGTATATATATATATATATATATATATATACATATATATATGTATATATATATATATATAGATATATATATATATATGTATATATATATATATATATATATATATATGTATATATATATATATATATATATATATATATATATATATATATATATATATATATAAGAACTACATGCTTTCTGCCAGCAATTCTATAACACAGAGCATGCTATTATCAATCATTTCCATACAAGAATTAAATCAAACAACATAGATTCACCCATCTCTTGTACCTTATTAATTTGATTGAATTTAAGCTCATAAATAAATAAAAACACTAGCCATTCTACATCAACCACACAAGAATTAAACCATTCCTTAGAATTCATATAGGAAGTAACATTGTTCGGCATTAGAATAAGAATTTGAATAGAACCATGAGAATTTAAACATTAAACACATATCTATAGGTTGAGTTAAGCACTTATCTTATGATGTAAAGTCTAGAAACTGAGATTCAGACTTGAACACTCCACCCATCCATAGATTGGCTTTCACTACAACCTTTCTTACAATCAATCACCCTCGAGCCATATTTAGAGCTTAACGAGGTGGTGGCCTGGGTGCAGGCGATATAGACAAATGCCCTAATCCTGATATAATTTCCTCTAATTTTGGTTGTAACCCTTCTTCAATCCTAACTGGAGTATCAATCATCTATTTCTAGACCGATTGTTCATAAATTTCCCTTTTTGGCCACTATCACCACTCTTTTCTCCTTAATCACCTCAACCCTTGGTATCGGGAACAAATTACACAACAGAGGCTTCTTTTCCACTATTGGAGTTGTAATTCCATGGGAATTACGAAATACACTATTGGCGAGTTATTTCATGAGAACTGAAACAACACTATCGGTGCTTTACTATCGGCCCTTCCCCAATGCGATAATACTATAGCATATCGATAATCACAATCGGTGATTCAACGCTCCCTTGCCAAGCTCCTTCCGCTTAAGATTTGCGATGCGATAATGCCTCGCGAACCTGATATATTATAATCCCTCTCCTATAACATTTTGGATCCGAAAGTCGCACTTCGAACTTCGACACTTCAAAAGGCTAGACCCTCTCTGCTCAAACACTACGATGCGATATTGGTTGTGGACCTGATAAGGGTATCAGCCACCCTTAATAAGATTTCAAGTCCGGATTCTCAATTCGGACTAAGTTTTTTCATGGTTTCTTAGTGTAACCCAGAATTTGGCTTGCGAGACTAAACGACGTGTAAAATGGAAATAGAGCACGTCGATACACAGGAAAACCACTCCAACAGACTTTAATCAAGGTATTAGTTGGAAACAAAGCCGAACCACTATTAGAAAAGCTTAACAGATAACGTTGTGTGAAGCCAAAATTACGCATAAACACTAATTTAACAAACAAACATGTGTTCAGATGCACAGAAAGGGTTCGGAGGTCACCACACCTCCGGGATCGACCAATACATAGAGAAATACCCTCTTCCATTGAGAAATATGTGATAAAAGCATGTGGTCCAAATCATTTTACAATAACATCAAACTTACATATATATACTGGTTCGTGCTAACAACCAGATCCTAAAATAGAGGCTTAATTTATTGCAACTATTCAGTTCTGCGAGACATTCTCCTCGAGAACCTCCACTATGGCTTAACTATTTAACATTTATTACATCATGATTTATTCCTAGATTCAATCTCTATGCTAAACTAGAAAAACATGGAAATTGATGGCTAAAGGATCCCACTCCTTTGCTTGTAGATTTTTTGGATTTTTGGAATAATTTTGAATAATTTTCCCTCCAAGTCTCATGCTCCTACATCAGACTCCTGAGGACAAAATTCTTCATGGGATCCTGTCCATGAGCTCTTCTATAGAACTGCCTAGCTTCTGTAGCATGCTTTTTGTTACCCAAGTAGCTTCAACAGTTGGCCGATCCTTCCATTTGACCAAATACTAAAAGTACTCCTATCCTCTGGTTTTCTTGAACACTTTCTTGTCCAAAATCCTTTGTGGCTGCAATTATTTGGCTGTAGGTAACTATTTTACCCAGTCAATCTCTTGTTTCTCTTGATCTTGTGTTATATCATTTTCAGTTTCACCTTCATACTTGTATATGTCAGCAACATTTAAAATTGGAGATATTCCAACATGAAGGGGTAATTTAATTTCATATGCATTTGCAGAAAACTTCCTTAATACTCTGCATGGTCCAACTTTCTTGAAATTCAATTTGTTATACTCCCTCTTTGGAAATCTTTCCTTTCTTAATTGTGCTAAAACCAAATCTCCAACTTCAAAGTTCACCTCTCTTCTTCTCATGTCTACTCTAGTTTTATACTTGATGTTGCTAATCTACAGTTGTTGTTTCACTTGTTCATGTATTGCTTACATTTATGAAGAAAAATCTTCTCCCTCTGCACTTCTCATCTCATCTTTTCCCAAGTTTCTTAACTCAAATACTCCTCTTGGATGCATTCCATAAACAATATGGAATGGACTCTGCCCTGTACTCATGTTAGGTGAGTCATTATATGCATATTCAGCGTATGCCAACACTTGATCCCACTGTTTTGGATTTCCTGCAGTAAGAATCCTCAAAAGATTACCCAAACTCCTATTCACTACTTCAGTCTGTCCATCAGTCTGTGGATGATAAGCATAATTGAAACTCAATTTAGTTCCCAACTTCTTCCATATTTTCCTCCAGAAATGTCCAACAAATTTGGAATCCCTGTCTGAGACAATACTCTTAGGCAGCCCATGCAATCTTACAATCTCTTTGAAAAACAAATTAGCAATGTGAGTAGCATCATTAGTTTTATAACATGGAACAAAATGTTCCATTTTTTAAAATTTGTCCACTACAACAAAAATTGAATCATTTCCTCTTTGAGTCTTTGGTAAGCCTAAAAAAAAATCCAAACTTCCCATATCCCAAGGCCTATGTGGAATTGGTAATGGAACATAAAAACCTGTGTTTTGGCTTCTTCTCTTTGCATATTGATAGATTTTTCAAGTTTTCACATACTTTTCCACTTCAGATCTCATTTTCGGCCAGAAATAAAATATGTTCAACTATTCATAAGTCTTCTCTATCCCAAAATGTCCTACAAGTCCACCACTATGATTCTCTTTGATTAATTTCTCCCTCATAGAACAATTTGGTATGCACAGTCGATTTCTCTTAAACAACAGTCCATCTTGTAAGAAATAATCCAACCATTTACTCCTATCCATCAAAATAGGATTCTTACAAGCTTCAAATGCCTCTTTAAAATATGAATCTGTCTCATACAATTCTTTGAGAAAATCAAAACCGAACACTTGAATTTGACTCTCTTGAAGTAATACATTTCTCCTACTTAAGGCATCTATAACTTTATTTGGCTGGCCATTTTTGTGCTTCAAGACAAAATGGAAACCTTGAAGATACTCTACCCATTTAGCATGTTTCTGGCTAAGCTTTGGCTGCTGCATAATATACTGTAGTGCATGGTTATCTGAATAAAGTATCAACTCCTTTGACATTAGATAATGTCTCCACTTCATCAATGACTACACAACTGCATAAAACACTTTATCATAAGAAGAATACTTCTTCTGTGAATCATTCAGCTTTCCACTAAAATAAGCTATAGGTTTATCTACCTACCTTAAAACACCTCCAATAGCTTCTTTGCTAGCATCACACTTCACTTGGAAAGGCTTACTAAAATCAGGTAGAACCAAAATAGGTTTTTTCAGTGATTTTCTTCTTCAACAATTGAAAATTAGTTTCTTCTTTAGTAGTCCATCTAAATGGTTGTTTATCCTTCTTTATGGTCTTAATAATGGGACCATTGATCTTACTAAAATTCTTTATGAACTTCCTATAAAAACTAGCAAGACCATGAAAACTTCTTACCTCAAAAACACTTTTAGGTGAAGGCCACTCCATGATTGCCTTGATCTTCTCTGGATCCATCTTCAGCCCTTCAGCAGAAATAACAAAACCCAAATACACTAACTCCTCTTTCATGAATGAACACTTCTTCAAATTCAACAATAACTTCTCTTGTTGTAGCCTTTGTAAGACATAATTCAAATGTCTTATGTGCTCCTCCTTAGACCTGTTGTAAACTAATATATCATCCAGATATACTATTACAAATTTACCAATAAATTATTTTATAACTTCATTCATGAGTCTCATAAACGTACTTGGTGCATTTGATAACCCAAAAGGCATTACTCTCCACTCATACAATCCCTCATTTGTCTTAAAGGCAGTTTTCCACTCATCCCCTTCTCTTATCCTTATCTGATGATACCCACTTTTAAGATCTAATTTTGTAAAATACTTTGCTCCACTCAAGCAATCCATTAAATCGCCAATTCTAGGTAAAGGAAATCTGTACCTGATTGTGATTTTATTGATGGCTCTTGAATCAATACACATTCTCCAACCTCTACCTTTCTTTGGACTCAACACTGTTGGTACTGCACAAGGACCCAAACTCTCTTTGATTAGTCCTTTGTCCAACAGTTCCTAAACCTGCTTCTTAACCTCTTCATTCTCTGTTG
Organism: Pinus tabuliformis; assembly: GCA_031772625.1. Taxonomy (NCBI): domain Eukaryota; kingdom Viridiplantae; phylum Streptophyta; class Pinopsida; order Pinales; family Pinaceae; genus Pinus; species Pinus tabuliformis. The sequence continues at coordinate 1,152,699,914 of CM062805.1, read as the reverse complement.
GAGTCATTCTGTAAGCTGCTTTGTTAGGTATATTTTCTCCAGGAATCAAATATATATGATGGTTGATTCTTCTAATGGGTGGTAACTCATTAGGCAAATCATCAACAATGATATCACAATAGTTGTCCAACATTTCTTGAATTTCAATGGGTAAATCAGGAACTTTAGTGGAAGTCATTATTACCTTGGGCTTGCAAATTACAGCAAAGTTTACCTCATTCTCTTCAATCTGCTGCAAGTATTCTTTTCCTCCCAGTAATAGAGTTTTTGGATCAGTCTTCTTTCCTCATGCATCTTCTTCTTTCATAGGCAACAACGTATGATTGATACCATCTTTACCAAACTTTTAAGTGTTTATTTTCCCATCATGCATAGCTCCTCTGTCGTATTTCCAAGGTATTCCAAGAAATATGTGACACACATCCATAGGCATCACATCACATACAATTTTATCCTTATAGTTTCCCAACTGCAACTCCACTTCACACTGTTCATTCACTAACAGTTGATGTCCCTTTTGTAACCATGACACCTTGTAAGGTGTTGGATGTTTCATTGTCTTCAGCTTCAATTTCTCTACCACTTCTGTAGAGACCAAATTACTAGTATTGCCACTATCAATGATCATCTGACAGCATTTCCCTTGAACCTTACACATTGTCCTGAACAAATTCTTTCTTTGCAATGGTTCAACTATCTCCTTTGGTGGCTTGAGTAAAACTTTATTAACTACCAAAGATTCTCCTCTCTCTGATGTATTTTCTTCTTCTATCATTGTTGTCACTGTTGCTTCTCCCTCAAATTGAGCAACAATTGCATTCCTCTAACTTGTTCCTGCATTCTCTGGGCACTCAAAAGCTTTATGTCCCAGTTTGTTACATCTGTAACATCTTACTTCTCTTCCTCTGCCACTGCCTCCTCTTCCTCTAGAAAAACTCCCTTTTCCACTTGCATCACCTCCTGTGGATGCATGCAGGTTTGAGCTACTGCTAGCTGCATCTTTAGGTGTTGTAGATCTTCCTCTACCACCATGACTTCCCCTTCCTTGGAAAGTACTTGTTATGAAACCAGCTCAAGAAAAGATAGAAAAGATAGATCAACGCCTTAGAATTCAGCCTCTTCGAGGGGGCAACCTCCTTTACATTACATAAATGAACAATTCTTGGATGATTCAAATGACAAAACCTCCTTTCTATATATAGGAGTCTAAGGAGTCACAATATAACCCAGCCGACCTAACAATAATAATATAAAGCCACAAAAATAACAATAGAGGGATTCTATGGGGCACAGTAATAACAATATGGGGATAATAGGGGCACAACAATATTAATAAGGGGTACAACTACAATAGTAATGGGGTAATCACTAGTATTATAGGGACCCAACATGCCCCTCTCCTTCAAAAAAGTGTTGTCCTCAACGCTTGAGTAGTTTTGGATACTTCTGTATAAAATTCTCATCCTCCCATGTGGAATCTTCAGCGGATAAGTTCTTCCACTTGATAAGATACTCTGAAATTGATCGATTTCGTAGCTGTCGAGTTCTTGTTTCTGTGACTGCTTCCGGTTCCAATATAATTTTTCCTTCCTCGTCAAGTTCTGGCAATATTTTTTGAACTGGGAGCTTGTCGCCTATAACCTTCTTTAAACATGAAACATGGAAAACTGGGTGCAATCGAGAAGCTGCAGGAAGCTCCAATTTGTATGCCATAGTACCAATCTTTTGCAACACCTTGTATGGACCATAATACTTTGGTGATAATTTATTATCCTTCTTAGCTTGCTTGAGGGACATTTTCTTATATGGTTGTAGCCGTAGGAATACCCAATCACCTACATCAAAACTTCTTTCACTGCGATGTTGATCTGCCTGTTGTTTCATTCTATTCTGTGCCAACACGAGGTTATCCTTTAAGAGTTGGAGGACTTGTTGTTGATGTTCGATGTGATGTTCCACTGCCTGAACCTTAGAATTTTCTCTTAAATATGATGTGATGGATGGTGGTTGATACCCATAAAGTGCCATAAATGGGGTCATTTTTGTTGCTGTATGGAAGGAAGTGTTATACCACCATTCAGCCAGAGGCAACCATTTGACCCATTGTGTCTGTTTATCAGATACAAAGCAACGAAGATATCCTTCCAAACATTTGTTTACTATCTCAGTTTTCCCATCAGATTGAGGATGATAAGATGAGCTATGAGCTAACTGAGTACCAAGACAAGAAAATAATTCTGTCCAAAAATTTCCAGTGAAAATGGGATCTCTGTCACTTACAATAATCTTTGGGTTTCCATGTAGCTTTTGAATTGTTTCCATAAATGCAGTAGAAACTGTACTGGCTTTAAATGGATGTGATAATGCACAAAAGTGTGCATACTTGGTAAGTCTGTCAACTACCACCATGATGACACTCTTTCCCTCAGACTTGGGTAAACCTGTGATAAAATCCATTGAAACCTCCTCCCAACGTTGGCTTGGAATGGATAAAGGTTGTAATAGACCCGGTGTCTTAATTGTTTCAACTTTATTTTGTTGGCAAACCAAACATTCCGCCACAAACTTTTGAATATCTGATTTAAGGCCATCCCAAAAAAATTCCTTCTTAACCCTGTGGTAAGTTTTTAAAAATCCTGAGTGCCCTCCTAAGGGAGAAGTGTGCAATTCCATAAGAATCTTTTGTTTTAGCTGGGAATTCTTACAGAGGTATAAGCGATCTTTGTACCATAACGAATCATTTTTCCAGCTAAATGTATCAGACGTACTGGAATCTTGTTGTAACTTTCGAATAAGTGCCCACACTTCTTCGTCATTCTTCCATTCCTCCCTTGCTTCGTTTATCCAATCTGGTTGGATAATAGAAATGGCGCACAACAATGCTTCCACATCCTCATCCTTTCTTGAGAGTGCATCTGCCACCACATTTTGCTTCCCTTTTTTGTAGATGATTTCAAAGTCATAACCCAACATCTTTGTGACCCACTTTTGTTGCTCTTCAGAGGATAATCTTTGTTCTAAAAAGTATTTAAGGCTATCATGATCCGTTTTTACCTTGAAGTGTCTTCCCATTAGGTAGGGTCGCCATTTCTTAAGTGCATGGAGTATTGCCAACATTTCCTTCTCATAAATAGCTTTGTGTAAAAACTTTCCCTTGATTGGACGACTTTCAAAAGCAATGGGTCTTTCATCTTGCATTAGAACAGCACCAATTCCATTTCCTGAAGCATCACATTCCACAATAAAGGTTTTTGTGAAGTCCGGTGTAGCTAAGACCGGTGCTTGGCACATTGCCTCTTTAAGATGTTCAAAGGCCTTTGTTGCTTCCGGAGTCCATGAAAATGCATCTTTCTTCAATAATGTTGTTAGAGGTGCTGCTATTCTCCCATAATTCTTAACAAACTTGCGATAATACCCTGTCAACCCGAGAAATCCTCGCAGATGCTTTATGGATGTGGGGATTTTCCATTCCTTAATGGCTTTAATTTTGCTAGGGTCTACCTTAACTCCTTCATGAGATACAATATGACCCAGATATTCCACCTCCTGGACTCCAAAGAAACATTTGGATCTTTTTGCATATAATTGTTTCTCCTCCAATAGTTGTAGCACCCTGTCAACATGTTCAACATGATCCTTCCAAGACTTGTTGTAGATTAGTATATCATCAAAAAATACTAACACAAATTTTCTAAGGAATGGTTTGAAAATTGAATTCATCAAACCTTGAAATGTTGAAGGTGCATTGGTAAGGCCAAAAGGCATGACCAAAAATTCATAATGACCCTCATGAGTTCTAAATGATTTTTTCGAAATGTCTTCAATCTTCATTCTGATTTGATGATATCCTGAACGAAGATCCAACTTGGTGAAGTAAATTGATCCATGCAATTCATCCAGTAATTCATCAATGACAGGAATGGGAAACTTATCTTTAATAGTGAGCTTGTTGAGCTCCCTATAATCCGGACACATGCGCCATGATCCATCCTTCTTGTGCACCAATACTACTGGAGCAGAGAAAGAACTTTGACTCGGTTGAATTATACCAGCCTCTAGCATTTCTGCAACCATACGTTCAATTTCACTCTTTTGGGCATAGGGATATCTGTACGGCCTGATGTTTGGAGGAACACTTCCTGGAATCAGATGAATAGCATGATCATGATCACGCATAGGTGGGAGACCTTTGGGAGTCTCAAATACCTTGGAATGATTGTCCAGGACTTTTTGGAGATCTGGAGAAATAGATGATTCCAATGTGGAAACATCTAGCGAACATAATTGTGCAATTACACCTCTTTGTTCCTTTTTTAGAAGCTTTGTCATACCATTAGAGCTGATTATCTTTCCTGGTTTCCCTGCAATACCCCTTAATTCAACTTCCTTTCCTTCCGCAGAAAATTTGATGAAAAGTTCTTGAAAATTAAAAGCTATTGTACCCAAGGATTGTAGCCATTGGACTCCTAGTACAACATCAGCACCTCCCATTGGAATGGAAAGCATTGGGCTAGTCAATACATATTCTCCCATGGATAGCTTGATATTATGGCACTTTCCAGAGCAATTTATTGTTCCTCCATTTGCAATCATCACTTGACACTCTGGTGCTGGATATAGGAAGCAATTCAATTCTTTTGCTACCTTACAATGAATAAAATTGTGGGTGCTTCCTGAATCAATCAACACTATTACCTTTTTCTTCTTGATTTGTCCTTCTATCTTGATGGTTTGAGGAGTGGTAATTCCCGCCAATGCATTACAAGATATGGTCGGATTTATTTGTTCTTTATCTAGGCTTTGTTCCTGGAGTATATCCTCTTCTTTTGACCTTTCTTGCTCCTTTTCTTCTTCCTCTTCACAATCTATGTAGAATAATTTCTTCTCAGCACACTTATGACCTTTAGTGTATTTGCTATCACAACTGTAACAAAGCCCTTTTGCTCTTTTTTCTTCCAATTGTTGTGGTGTCAACCTTATAGGTTGTGGAAGACTAGGGCAACAACACTTCCATCTTTATAGTTGTGAGTGGTATGCTTCCTGGTTGCCATAATTTTGCTTTCCATTTTTCTTGCTAACCTGAATGCCTTCTCTAATGAATCAGGTTCCCAAAGGCGAACATCATGTTGGATATTATCCTTTAAAGACCCTATGAACACATCAATCCTATGCTCCTCTGGAATATTTTTTACCCTTATGTTCAATTTTTGGAACTCCTCAATGTGCTCCATTATTGAACCCTTTTGTTTGAGACTTATCAATTGGCTAAAAAAAGTGTTGCTTTTTGTATCCTCATAATGTGCTATCAATTCTTCCGTAAAAATTGCCCAAGTGATAATTTGTTTACGAGAGCAAAGCCATTGATACCATACAAACTGATTTGGTTCCAAATATAAAGTTGCAATACGTACCTTTTGTGTGTTTTGCACATTATTGAGATCGAAAAATTGCTCCATCTGTAATATCCATGTTGCGGGATCCTTGCCATCAAACTTCCTCATATCGATTTTTGGAATATGGTGGGTCTTCGATCCAACATTAGAGTCTATGGAATCATGATTAACATTTCTTTTGTTCTCATCATGAGTTTCCTTTAGTACCCTTTCACCATTAGTGACCATTTCTTGTAGCAACTTATTCATATTTATCTTCAATTCTTCCATCTTATCATCCATGCCATCAATTTTAGCATCCATGCCATTCATCTTAGCTTCCATGCCATCCATGTTAGCTTCTACGCCTTTCTTTCAATAATTCATCTTAGCCTCTACACCTTTCTTTAAACCATCCATCTTAGCTTCTACATCTTTCCTTAAACCATCCATCTTAGATTCTGTTGCTTTTTGTGCAAGTGACACTTGTTGCACTTGTTCTTGTAATTTTGATATATCATGTAGCATTTCTTCCTCTTCTTCATGAGTCATGCTAGAGCTTTCAGGTTCCTTACTAGGTGTTTGCATTTTCTTTCCTCGGGGCATCAGTTACCGATAATAATGCTCTACTATGCCCTTTGAATTCCTTCAAAATAAATTTTCAAACCAAGCTTAAGAAAAAATTTAAAAAATCTACACACCTTTTTTCACTTTGTAGGAGCTCGATATTGCCTCTGATGTATCTCTGTAATTTCAGATCATCCAGTTCTGAAATTGTGACCTGTAGTATCCCTCTATGTCCTCTTTCCAATGCCACCAGTCTGATCCAAATTGGATTCTCCAAGGAAGAGTTATGCAAAATCTCCCACAGTGACCTGATTATAGACTAGTTCAGTAGAGCGAACTTGTATGACGTGCCACGAGTCACTGTTTCAACCTTTGGCTCTAAAAAATACATACAAGAAACTACAGTCCGTCCTCTTTTTGTACCTTTTACGAAATTTCAATCCAATGCTCAGAGAAAAGTTATGACGATTTTCCCCAGGTCACCTGTTTGGAATGTAATTCAGGAGTCTGCAAAAAGACCAACTTCGTCAAATCATATCTCCGCAAATAGAGCGCAAAAAGATCTGAAATTCAGACCCGAGTCAGCGCAATGTCTTCTCAAATGGGTTTTTTTTTCAGCTTCTGAAAAGTCGGAGAAAAAAAGTTATAGCGAAAATGCCACGATGACCTGTTTGGAGCAGCGAAACCCTAGAATCCAAAGCTCTGATACCAAATGTTATGAAACCAGCTCAAGAAAAGATAGAAAAGATAGATCAACGCCTTAGAATTCAGCCTCTTCAAGGGGGCAACCTCCTTTACATTACATAAATGAACAATTCTTGGATGATTCAAATGACAAAACCTTCTTTCTATATATAGGAGTCTAAGGAGTCACAATATAACCCAGCCGACCTAACAATAATAATATAAAGCCACAAAAATAACAATAGAGGGATTCTATGGGGCACAGTAATAACAATATGGGGACAATAGGGGCACAAAAATATTAATAAGGGGTACAACTACAATAGTAATGGGGTAATCACTAGTATTATAGGGACCCAACAGTACTTCTCCCTCTGGTAGTTTGCTTCCTCATGAGTTTTTCTTCAGTTTTCAGTACCATCTGATAAGATTCCTCTACTATTTTAGGAGACATTATAATTATCTCATCTTTAATGTACATCCTAAGACAATTCACATATCTAGCCACCTTCTCATTTGTATCTTGAGTTTGTCCAGCTCTTATGCTTACCTTATAGAATTCCTCTGTATATTCTCTCATTGTCATAGACCTCTATCTAAGATTCTACATCTGTCTGAACAAGGTTTGATGATAATTACTTGGCAGAAACTTACCTCTTAGCTTTGCTACCATTCGGTTCCAATTTCTGATTGGCTACTTGCCAAGGCTCTTTCTTTCTGCCTGCACTCCATCCCACCAAAGTGTTGCATGTCCTTTTAGCTTGGTGACAACAAACTTTACTTTCTTCTCATCTTCTATTTCTTCATAGTCAAATAATTTCTCCATGCCATTAATCTAGTCTATCAATTCTTCTAGATTCAATCCTCCTTCATATATTGAAACCTCAGTCTTTGGCCTAGCTGTGGATCTCAACACTGATTGTAAGAATCTCATCTCATGAGTAATTGCTACAGCTTCCTCCTCTCCTTCAGCTTCAACCTCAGGCTCACTAACATCTCCATCATCTATATTTCTCCCTACTATTAATGCTTCCATTCTAGCCTGCATCTGTTGCACAACTTCCATCACTTCAGCATTTGCAACTGGCCATCCTCTTCCACCACGTCCTCGTCCTCTTCCAACTTTGAAAGCCATATTAACTTTCCTTCTTCTACTTCTGAGATTCAATTCAGTGTCAAAAGGTTGCTCTGATACCACTAATGGTGGCCTGGGTGCAGGCAATATAGACAAACGCCCTAATCCTGATATAGTTTCCTCTAATTCTGGCTGTAACCCTTCTTCAATCCTAACTGGAGTATTAGTCATCTATTTCTAGACCGACTGTTCATAAATTTCCCTTTTTGGCCACTATCACCACTCTTTTCTCCTTAATTGCCTCAACCCTTGGTATCGGGAAAAAATTACACAATAGAGGCTTCTTTTCCACTATCGGAGCTGTAATTCCATGGGAATTATGAAATACACTATCGACAGGTTATTTCATGAGTACTAAAACAACACTATCGGTGCTTTACTATTGGCCCTTCCGCGATGCGATAATATTGTAGCATATCGGTAATCGCAATTGGCGATTCAATGCTCCCTTGCCAAGCTCCTTCCACTTAAGATTTGTGATGCAATAACGCCTCGCGGACCTGATATATTATAAGCCCTCTCCTATAACATTTCGGATCTGAAAGTCGCACTTCGAACTTCAGCACTTCAAAATGCTAGACCCTCTCCGCTCAAACACTGCAATGCGATATTGGTTGCAGACCCGATAAGGGTATCGGCCACCCTGAATAAGATTTCAAGTCCGGATTCTCAATTCGGACTAAGTTTTTTCACAATTTCTTAGTGTAACCCAGAATTTGGCTTGCGGGACTAAACGACGTGTAAAATGGAAACAGAGCACGCCGATACACAGGATAACCAATCCAACAGACTTAAATCAAGGTATTAGTTAGAAACAAAGCCGAACCACTATTAGAAAATCTTAACAGATAATGTTGTGTGAAGCCAAAATTACGCATAAACACCAGTTTAATAGACAAACATAAGTTCAGATGCACAGAAAGGGTTCGGAGGTCACCACACCTTTGGGATCGACCAATACATAGAGAAATACCCTCTTCCTTTGAGAAATATGTGATAAAAGCATGCGGTCCAAATCCTTTTACAAAAACATCAAACTTATATATATATATATATATATATATTGGTTTGTGCTAACAACTAGATCCTAAAACAAAGGCTTAATTTATTGCAACTATTCAGTTCTACGAGACATTCTCCTCAAGAACCTCCACTATGGCTTAACTATTTAACATTTCTTACATCATGATTTATTCCTAGATTCTATCTCTATGATAAACTAGAGAAACATGGAAATTGATGGCTAAAGGATCTCACTCCAAGTCTCATGCTCCTACATCATGAGGAGTGCTCAAAGGAAATAACCAATGCTTCTAGCTTGTTATAGACAATTTTGTACCTTACAGCAACAGGCATGAATTGTCAATAATCCAAGGGATCCAAAGTTCCCTAAACATGATGTTCCTACCCCTAGAGGAACAAGGTCAGCAAACCAACAGCTCTCAGATCAGTTCTCCACCTGAAAACACTCAAAAACAAGCAATCCTGAAATCAAAGCAGGTGCTCCACTAGGCTTCTGCGCTGAAACTCAGATCCTCCATGGGGTACCTGCGTTGCAAAGCAAGTGGAACAAAGGCCACCTGCGCTGAGCGAGATGGGACAAGTGGCACACTGAGTCATTACTCCAAAAATGACACTTGGATCAAGGATTTCGCCTTGTGATGAGTCAGAGGCTCTGTTTCTCCAAGTGGAAGCAAGGTTCTCCAAGTGGACTCAAGAACTGAAGATCAACTAAAGATTAACTGAAGAGAGAGAGGACACAAGGCAGCTACACATCAGTTGCAAGCTGACTCATCCTTTCTCAATTAATCTATATATTGAGCTCTCTCCTATGAGCTCAGGAGGCTGGAATTTTGTGCAAAGTAATGCTATGTTGTTGGTTTCACTATAGAGCTATTGGGTGATTGCTTGAGGGAGGTGAAGAGGAGAAATTCTTTCTGCTGGGAGGTGTTGCTGGATTAGGACCTTCAATGGTTGTAACACTCTCAGAACCTTTACTTCTTCATTAATAAAAGCTATTGAGGTTCTTCTATATGCATTTGTTCAATGATGTTTTGTGATAATTGTATATTTGGTTTATGCTAATCCGTGAATCAGTTATGATTGCATGCCTCTTGTAGTCTCCTTCTTTGTCATTTTGCAGGATCTCATTGTAGCTGGGCCGGCAAAAGAGCAAAGAGCTGGGAGCAAGCGGCCATAGAGAAGAGTTTGGATTCGACATTAAGCGCAAGGCAACGGTTAGTGCATTTATCCACTCTCTTTTGCTTTCATAAAGAAGTAAACCTTAAGTAGTTTTCTTTACAGTTGTTGCTGAGGTACTATCACCCTTAGAGTGGGATAGGGTCATCCGAGTCGGATACTTTTCCCTACAACAAACTGGCGACTCCACTGGGGATCGTATCTGTTTGATTGTTTGTAGTATTTTGCTATTCATTTCCTGAACGAAAGAGTACCAAATCGAAAAGCTTTTGACTATATCAAAAGCGAAGTAGAGAGCAGTTACTCTAGCTCATTTCTGAGCAAGTTCATGATTTGAAGAGCTGATCTACAAGGATCCTTGTAAGCTCTTAGTGATAGCTTTTCATACTCCTAATCATCCCTTTGAGTGTGCTTGACTGATTGTTTCTGATTTGAGCAAAAACTGTGCATTTTTTAGAAAAATATGACCCGGAAACTGTGAAAACGCAATTCTCGTTTTCCAAAGCAGGTAGTACACAGGCTACCTGCTTTGCAACGCAGGTCCCGAAGGGGCTACCTGCGCTGAGAGCCAGACTGGCTGTGCAGCACCTGCGTTGGCCCAATTTTGCCTAGTGCTGTTGGGGTTTCCTCCTTTTCTCTTGCCTGTTTTCACTATTGATTTGGCTGCCAGTTACCAGTCTTGCACCTGTTCTGAAACCAATATTACTTGCCATCATTCTGCCTCTGTTATATAACGAAATTGTACTTGTTCTTTGTATTTCTTACTCATTTACGATTTCCCATAACGAAGAGTAAACTAGTCTTGCTTTTGGCCTCTTAGATCTGAACCTGTGTTAGGCATTTTGCTGGTCTAAAGAGTTAGCTTGTTTGCTGTCCATAGCTGATTAGTCATTTACCTTCGTCATTATGGTTAGATTTCATGCATTTCCAGTGATTAAGCAAGTGAATCTTAAGGTGTCTTTTGATTTTGGACAAGCTTGTTTACTTTCGCTTTAAATCGAAATCAAAGTTATATAACAACTTTCTTTTTGTAACCCATCCACATTAAGAAAGGGAAAAGAAAATACATGCATTGTGCATTTTGCATTTGACTGTTTGCTTGACGATTTAGGAAAAATTTGCATTTAGTGTGTGCTCTATGATCTATGTGAAAAGATTTGCCTTTCTTTTCCCTCAGTAGTTAAGGTTTTCAAAGTTGAAAGATTGAAAAGTTTGCTTCTCATCTTAGACTGCATTCAGGAATTTGTTACATACATCTCGTGGTGATCCTTAAAGGCAAACTGCTAAGCAAGATCAACATTAAAATAAATCCAATTTACATAACAACGCTTTGTAACATAACGCAAACAAATAGAGGTCTAGGTAGAGACGTGTTCCGGCGTCGTTAAACATAGTGACTGTCGATCTCTACGAAGGTGGGTGATTCCTCCTGAGAGTCGGTGGCACTAATACGGACTTGTGCTCCCACGTACCGTCGCGTATATATTGGGAGACCCCTATAGGCAATTATCCTTTATCCATAGGAAGCCATGTCGGCCGCCCTACTGATCGCGATGCAGTGAACACAGCATTCACGAAGATCGACCACCCGTACCGTAAAACGTATTCTGTGGTTTCGCGAAAAGTTTGGCACACCCTCTGCCTAGAACTCCAGAGAAGTTTCTTTTGGCCTTTTTCAAACTCTATAACTAAAAAAGTCCATCCGAGCATTTGTCACTTCGGGCTCGTTAAAACATCGAAGGCGACTAGAGTCATCTTTAGCTTTTTCTCGACTCTTAAAACATGAAAAAGCAAGTTTGTGTCTAAAAGCGTCGTTAATAAAACTTATTTTAAACGGAACATAATCACCTGTTATTCCCACGTTGATCTTTCAGTTGAAAAGTATGGAGCCCACCAACCAAGGAAGTAACCTTGGTGGAAGTCCAAATCCCTTCTCCTCTTGGGGAGATGTTGGTGCGCCTCATATGGCCACATTGTCACTTCCAGGATTGACAATTGGCCTACCTGTATGGCTCTTTTCAACTAATGTAGTTCAGATCGCCACTAATCCTGAGTAGTCGAATCAACAGTCAGACCAGTCTAGAACTACCCACCAGCCTTCCACTTCTTATAATTCTCCCTCTGATCCTTCATCTTCACAAGGTAGAGCCGGCAAAAGTCAGCCTCCCATGGAGAAGAAGGAAAAGAAGAAGAGAGAAAAGAAGCAGAAGGGGCCTATGGCGAAGGCGACTGGGGGCAAGCAAAAGACAGCTGACAAAAACCCACACACTGCACCGACCGGGCCTAAATCGCCATGTGTCATTTGCAAAGGGGCCCACTTCCATCGTGATTGTCCTTGTATTCCCCGGATACTAAGGGACTGGTCCCCAAGGTTGCACAATCTGGTGGCATCAACCTCTAGTAGTCATGTTGATTGCAGTCCGTCAACAAGTGAGAGTGAAGGACGAAGAGGGAGACCAAGATCACCCTGTATGTTGTGTGAAGGCGATCATGCCATCCACCGATGTCCATTCTTAGATGAGGCAAAGAGAGTTTTGGAAGATCGTCCGGTTTCACCGTTACGACTTCCTCCTGGATACCAAAAACTCGCGCCTAATCCCTCAATAGTTGAAAATCCAGCTGACCCGCTCAAGTGGTCGGCTGAAGTGTCGGTCATTGAGAATGAACCTGCTGAATCCAGACCAGACGAAAGTCTAAAGGTCGAAACGGCAGTCGACCCGGTTCTTCCTTCAGAGGTTTCATCCTCCAATGACTCCGTCATTGAAGACCCATCTTCAAATGACACCCTCACTGAAGAGGATAAGGATGACACTGTCCATATTCTTTTCATCAACACAGACTCTGATGAGCATCAGGGCAATGCGCCCATTCCTTTATCGCAGGAAGGAACATCGTCAGGGTCGTATCCGGCCGTATATTCGGTCCCACCACCAAGCAACCTAGTTGTATCCTTTGATTGGAATCAACTAGGCAGACCCCGGTTACCAGCCAGTATCCCATTCAGAATCATAGTCCAAATCTACAGAATGGTGATGGCTGGAACTATCATTGATGAAGGGGCATCTGTGAGTATCCTTTCCTCTATTGCTTGGAAAGCACTGGGTTGCCCGGCGCTTTTACCTGAGATAAGAAATCTATCAGGTTTTGATAAAGGAACCAGTCACCCGTTAGGGATTCTCCCCAATGTTCCAGTTACATTGAAAGGGAAGACAGTTCATATGAACATCATGGTCGTCCAGGGACCCTTGGTTTATAACTTACTCCTTGGACGAGACTATATATATTGCACGGAGGCAATAGTGTCCTCGCTCTTTAGAGTCATGTGTTTTCCGCACGAAGGAAGAATGGTCAAGCTCGTAGACCAACTTTCATTTCCAGGATCACGCATTGCAAATAGTCAAATACCGTCCCTTAATGGTTTATTCACTCAAGGAATGCCACCACCCCCGGTTCTACTTCCCGATGAATGCGAGTAATTCGGAAAGAAAGAACTGGGACCCAGGGGGCATGCACCCTGGCCTGCCTTGGGCAGAGGAAACCTTGGGTATAAAGTTAATTTCCGCAGAAGAATGGACTAGTCCGTACCCCGTCCGAAAAAGGAAGAGAAGGTTGTTCTAGGATAAAATTCTTTTTTCAAAGTTATGTGAGCGAAAAGATCGTCTCCCTTTGTCTAAAAAAGTAGGCTCTCCTAAGGAGGAGATCCATTTGTGGCAGCAAGTAGCCACCATCTTTGAATGTCAAGCCTCACCCATTAAAACAATATGTTTTGAAGGATAAGTAGGGGCAGTCTCCAAAGAAAGAGATGAAATTGCTACAACAAGTAGTCACCATCCTTAGCAACCTAATGATAGACACCGCCGAAAAGAGAGTTTAGTCTGCGGCAGCAAACAAAACCATTTTTTGGATAATAAGTAAGAGGGCCTCCCTCCGTAACACCAATGTTTTATCTGTTGCGATCTTGCAAAATCAAAAAGTGAACTGATGGGAAGACAAGTACCGTCGGCACCGGAAAATAACGAGAAGACAAGTATCGTTAAAAATATAGCAAGACGACAATTAGAAAAACAGAGGTGGGACAGGGGAGGGGCAGCCTTGAAATTATACTTTATACCTGGGGGCATGCAAACCTTTTGGAGTGCAAGCACGGGACGACTATTTATTTTTTTAAATTTTTAGGTCCTCCCTCTAAACCTGTAGGTCTAACCCGTTAAACTCGTAGGATTAGCCGTTTCCAGCTTACATAAAGAAAGGATGAAGGGCAAAAGTTAAAACCTGCCAAATTGGAGTAATTAGTGAGGTATCGCTCCTTAAATAAGATTACCTCACCTAAGGCATTCCTTGTATTAAGACTGGTATAAATTGAGCAGTTTTAGCAATGTTCATGCTCGTTAAAAAATAAACGCAAGAATCGAGCAGTTTTTGTGCAAAGTTCATGCTCGTTAAAAAATAAACATAAATTATGAGCAATCTTTCCCTAGCAGTTCAAGCTCACTCAGAAAAAATGAACCGGTAAATAACCATTGAGAAAAGTAACCTTTGAAAGCCATATTAAAAGCCCTTGGTCGTGTTTATATGCCATCACCTCCATCCGTTCATTTTGGCCAATCGTTCATCTCCATATGTGTGTTTACCCATTTTGAGGAACAGCTGCGAAGAGTGATTTCGCTTAGCCATCCTTGTGACACTGCCGTGATTGGAAAATTCCAACCTGTACCTGGAATCTGCTGCTATCCCTGTTTATCCCTCGTTCCTCAAAAGACGAGTCTTCTTTGAGCTCTTTTCACTGACTCGTAAAATATGAAAAGTTTGCCGAGTTTTGGCCTTCTAGCTCGTTAAAAGGACCGGAAGAGCTATCCCTCCTCTAGATTTTAATCTTTTTGGACCTGAGGGATTATTACACAAAAAGATCGAGCGCTTGTTTTGTTCGGCTCGTTAAAGAAATCGAAAATTCATCCCTTCTGTATGGTTTTATACTTTTTCGGACTTAAGGGATTAGAAGACGAAAAAGGAATTTTGGAGTTAGCTTTTCGTACCTTTTCAGACTCTCTAAAAATGAAAAGGACCGAGTTTTCCTTGTCGTTAGACTCGTTAAAATGATTAAATAGCGACAAACTTGTCTTTAGACGAGAACGAGTTTCCCTATCGCTAGGCTCGTTAAAACATAGCGATGGGCTTGCCCGAAGGGCAGGTTATAGAACAAGCATATGTTATCCTCCTCAAGCATGACAAAAATAAAGAGGTACTGGTCAGCAATGACTGGGGAAAAATTGGGAGAACCTCACAGCATTAATGGTAGCAAGTCGCTCTTGAACATGACACTTTGTCCTCCGTATCACATCGGGTTGGGTTGTTTCATTCACCGGTCTCATAACCATGGTCCTCGCCACACCATCCAAAATTGGGGTAATGCTACCAATCCATCACATCAGTGTCGTTATATGTTCAAGAGATGTGGTTCTGCAAAGAGTCAACCGTGTCCCATCCACTGCCATACATTATCCTTCATCCACTTCATGACCGCCACCCTGAATCATACATCACAGTTTGTTTTCACCTCATCACAATCACTAGCTCCGTTCCGTGTCACTGATGTGGGATTCATTAAGGCCCTCCTTTGACGGATCGTTCCTTGTCGACATCAGCTCATTATCCAAGGAGTTGATCTAGGAACACCCCCTTCAGTACTTTGAAGCTTGCATGCCTCAATGGCAAGTTTCTCACTTCCGGCGACAGGTATACATCAATGACCTTCAACCAGAAGATTTTGCATGGTGGTCGACGCCAAGTCCTTTATTCCCACCATGTGGATTGTACTGCCGTACCTTGAGGGTCATCATCCTTATCGGTGATTCCTCTCGCGCTTGTTAACGGTTTACATCATTGATCGGTAATCAAGCGATGTCTTTCCATGTTCGACTTCAAGAAATTCTCACATGGATCGACTTGTACATCGAGTGAAGATCGAAAGAGATTGAAGACCCCGGATCTAGTTTCATCCAGCCAGGCTGCGATATATATTCAGGACATAAAGACATTTGATATGTACATCATTACAGCAGATGATCATCCTTCTCAAAGAATGATAATTTCAGCAGAGAATTATCAGTCTACAATCAGACGATCGTCTGTTCTATGTACCAAAATGTATTTATAAAGCTGAGCATGGGAATGCCCGCCTCAGCTAGATCATGAAAATGTATGAAAAATAATGTATTGTATTGTATCTTATTACAGGACACTTCTCAGCAGATTGAATGAACTTCGGATCCTCTCAATAAAGCATTTCACCCGATAAACGACCTCATACTTTAGGGGGCATCTGTTATAGACAATTTTGTGCCTTACAGCAACAGGCATGAATTGTCAATAATCCAAGGGATCCAAAGTTCCCTAAACATGATGTTCCTACCCCTAGAGGAACAAGGTCAGCAAACCAACAGCTCTCAGATCAGTTCTCCACCTGAAAACACTCAAAAACAAGCAATCCTGAAATCAAAGCAGGTGCTCCACTAGGCTTCTGCGCTGAAACTCAGATCCTCCATGGGGTACCTGCGTTGCAAAGCAAGTGGAACAAAGGCCACTTGCGCTGAGCGAGATGGGACAAGTGGCACACTGAGTCATTACTCCAAAAATGACACTTGGATCAGGGATTTCGCCTTGTGATGAGTCAGAGGCTCTGTTTCTCCAAGTGGAAGCAAGGTTCTCCAAGTGGACTCAAGAATTGAAGATCAACTAAAGATTAACTGAAGAGAGAGAGGACACAAGGCAGCTACACATCAGTTGCAAGCTGACTCATCCTTTCTCAATTCATCTATATATTGAGCTCTCTCATATGAGCTCAGGAGGCTGGAATTTTGTGCAAAGTAATGCTATGCTGTTGGTTTCACTATAGAGATATTGGGTGATTGCTTGAGGGAGGTGAAGAGGAGAAATTCTTTCTGCTGGGAGGTGTTGCTGGATTAGGACCTTCAATGGTTGTAACACTCTCAGAACCTTTACTTCTTCATTAATAAAAGCTATTGAGGTTCTTCTATATGCATTTGTTCCAATGATGTTTTGTGATAATTGTATATTTGGTTTATGCTAATCCGTGAATCAGTTATGATTGCATGCCTCTTGTAGTCTCCTTCTTTGTCATTTTGCAGGATCTCATTGTAGCTGGGACGGCAAAAGAGCAAAGAGCTGGGAGCAAGCGGCCATAGAGAAGAGTTTGGATTCGACATTAAGCGCAAGGCAACGGTTAGTGCATTTATCCACTCTCTTTTGCTTTCATAAAGAAGTAAACCTTAAGTAGTTTTCTTTACAGTTGTTGCTGAGGTACTATCACCCTTAGAGTGGGATAGGGTCATCCGAGTCGGATACTTTTCCCTACAACATAGCTGAAACAAGGAATTCAAAGGTTACTTCATCTCCACCCACCAACTAATTCAAGAGAATCTAAGGTCTATACCATCTTCACCCTTCAGATAATTAAGGGAATCCAAAGACTATACCATCTTCACCCTTCAACTAAGCAATGGAATCCATAGGTTGTTCCACCTCTACCATTATGGACATTTTCTTTGTAGCTCCACCCTAAACCGAGAGTCTAGAGAACACTGAGAAGAAACTAGGAAACAAGACATTCAGTGGCCCCACCCTAAGCCGAGAGACCAGAGCTGACTAAATTAATTATTAAGCCCACAACCAAGCAAAGGAAGGAATCTTGGGAACTCCATAACTAGGAATCCAAGAAAGAGGGCCGCCACCAAAACCAGGAGTCCAGATAACCTTTCCCCCTTCACCTAAGACATACCCATCTAGTTCTTCTAGTGTTAAAAACTAGAAACGAAATGATCCTTTCCATGTTTCTAGTGCTCTTATCTTCTCTTCCACTATGGACCCATCAATGGTATGTCGTTCTGCTTTGATTCTTGAGAAGCTCAATGCCTAAGCTCCATGAATTTCTTCTTGTGTTTTTACAAATAAATCCCCTATGTTCATGCATTGAGTCCCATGTGTTATTTTCTTGTGCTCTTTTGTCTCTCTTGTTTCTCTTGTGCTCTATGTTCTCTCCCTTCCCTTCTTGCTTCAAACCCTATTTTCTTTTCTCTTGCTCTTTGTTCTATCTTGTTTATCCTATGCTTTATGTTCTCTCTCTCCCTTCCCTTCTTTCTTAAAACCCTCCTTTCTTCCCCTCTTCTTACCCAGCCACGTCATGACATCATTCTCGAAAAATCCTCTACCACCTTCCATCATCGTAATTCTAACTTTTTGATGGGTGGTGTGTTGTCATGCGGTCTCCACCAATGGAAAGTATCATAGCCCATGATTCCATTAGTCCCCTCAATTCGGTCATCTCTTCAACAATTGATCATCTTTATTTGCATTTATAATTACAATTAAATCAACTAATTATTTTTTTATCAAGGACCAATCCTCCTCAATTTTCCTAAGCACTCCCTAGTCCACATATCTCTGAAATATGTGTCCCGTATCTTAGCCTTTTCAATTACATCAGAATAGTTAAGGAAAAGGGGTTACCACACCCTAGACCTAGAAACTTGTATTTAAGGGCCGAAAAAGTGAAAAATAAGAAAAAGATAAAAGTTTTGATCATCAATGGGATCCTAGTGCCTTTTCCCTGCTTGGGTGATGGAGTCTTAGGAACTTAAACCATTGAGATATCAATTTTTGAATGTAAGGGATAAAAACCTACTTTTCGCTTTCTAACCCTAGATATATTTTTATGAAGGGATAAATTAACTAGAAAAATCCTGAGTAGGAGGTCTTTTAGGGAGTTCAAGGACAATAGATTAAACATGAAACAATTTACCAATAATTTCTAATAACAATTATCATTTAGAAAAGGAAGAATTGGAAACCCTAGAAATATTTAATTACATGTAAAATCATAAAATATATGCACTAAATACTCACAAATTATCCAAGAACATACCTTCTTTCAATCTAAAAGAGATATCTCCAACACAAAACTAGTCTCCAATAGCAAAAATCCACATAAAATCACATCTCGTCAAGTAGTGCAGTAGAATAGGCTAAGTCAAGCTCTTCTAGAGAGGTTTAAATCCATTATTTTGTTGATGATAAACAAAAATAAGTGATCCTAATTTTATAGGAGGTCTATCGCCTCTAATAATCCACTAAAATCCCTTAAAAACAAGTTTAATTTTGAGTAGACACAACGAAAATGGGTTATAATCCAACCAAATAGATCAAAAAATATAGTATGCCAATAAATTCCCACATGTGTGAGTTGTAAGCCCTAAATACACATGATGTCATGCTCTTTTAAGGCTCAAAGTGCTCCTAAAATGAATAGGAAGGTTTCATACTCCTACTAGACCCCTCGAATGTAAATAACATGTATATGCAGAACTAGGATATTCGGCCAAGGACATATTCTAAGGGACATTTGTGCAAGTACAAGTTTGTAAATGTGTTATGGGGGTTGTTATGCCTATGTACATGAGTTTTTTGTGTTTTGGGGCTGGTATGACCATCTATGCATGTTTAATATTTTAAGGTTAGAAGTTCCAGTGATGTACTTGTGAAAACACATGCATATTAATAGAATATAATTCCTGCAGACCAAAGAGTTGAAATGAGTATGGGGGGTTGAGACTCCAAGGATGAGTAAAAGAGGAACATTTTATTTAATAATCATAAAAATTGCACATGCATATAACTAATGCCACTTTGTGGCTTGGGTTAATTCTAGGTGGTAGAAAGAGGGCATGCATATAAAAATGAGCATGTTGACTATATGAAGGGGAGGATTATAGAAGTTTCCTTCACTATGACAAGATTCATGTACATAGATTTTGGTAGACAACCATGGAAGCATGGAGATCATTATGGAAATGAAAGCCTATAAGGGTACCTAGAATACCAATGAGGACAGTGGAACTCCTGAAAGTTGCAGGGCTCTAGAAAACTCATGTCTAGTTGAGTAACACATGTTGGAATGTGGTGGCACAACCCAAGAGACTACTTGTCTAGAGAAGGGTGTGTAGTGCTTGGGGGCAGGCTAATGGGGAATGTGACCCTGTCTGTTGGAGGTTATCAGATTTGGTACCTTGGTTGTATGAAGGCCTAGAAGGGTACCTGGAAGACCTGTGAGGGTAGTGGGACTCTTGGAAGTCATAAGGCTCTAGATCATCCCAGGCTAGCCAAGATAGGGGCTAATGCGGAATGTGAGCATGTTGGTCGGAGTATGTTGGGTTTGGTACCTTGGCCAGTTGTTTGTACTAGGTGTGTTCTAAGACTTGGGTGAGATGATGCCCACGGAGTCAATGCCCCAGCTCTAGGGTCACCTGTTGTGGAGAAAATGAACATCATGGTCTATGACTGGGTGGAGCGATGAAGGCCTGCAGCCAATTGCAAACAAGTTAAAATATAAGTATCAAGTTGTTAAGGTTATTTTTCCACTGTAATGTTTTACATATTTATGAAATATATTTTGAACCATAATTAGGAAGTGTATTCATGTTAGAATATGCATGTACACATGTATAGTATTTTAGCATATGTTTAGAAATGCATTGCATTATGTTTGAATCTCCTAGAAGAAAAGGGGAAGTTTATAGATTACAAGTTGTCTAGATTGATTGACATGGAATTGGGCCTTAGCAGGAGGCTAGAATAAGCCAACAATGGAAAAAGGTATGTTACAGAAGGGTTGGATGAGTCTCCAAGCATCATGATCAATGTCAATTTGAGGAAGGGTCCTCAAATCAAGCCTCAAAGAATCTCCATGTGCCCAAAATCCATATCTAGGTTCCGCGTATCATCTATATGGGTGTCATGTAGAAAATATGGTGTACTCTCTCTCAATCGTTGGGGTTTCGTCAAGTGCAACAAGAATCATCATGGGAGTAATCATCCTTATATAGGCTTTGGATTAAGGCATGCCCATCGAGTAGTATCAAGGATAGCCCGGGGGTATGCTTTTTACATTCGTGCATCATCAAGAATACTCAATGTTATGTAAGGTAAGCTCAACCTTTTTGCATCAGTGGGTTCTCTAGGTGTCCATCAATAACCAAGATCATATAAGTGCCAAATAGCCTACTAAATAAGGAAAACATTGCATCTACAAGGTCGTCATGCTCTCTAGAAATGTAGTATTCCCTAGGCATCATGTGGAGTAAGAGTAAAATAGTGTTCCCTTAAGGCCTCAGTTGATCTATGAAAAAAAATCTAGAAAAATCATCTCAAACTCAAATTAAAGGAACTATTCATTAGAGACAATAACCACATATGAATATAAGTGGACATAATAATTGTTAAGGGCATAGTAATACTTCAAACTAGGACTAACTTCAAATATCTAACTAGACCAAATCCTGTAAAAGTGTTCCCTACCTTTGTAGGAGTGGCTAGGTAATCAACTCTATTGGGTGTTTTGAGCTCCTAAATGAGGATGGAAATTCCAAGGTCAACCCTTCAATTCATAGGTGTTATTGAGAATAGGTAGCAAGGGAGGGGAAAAACTTCATGGTTAAGTGCCATTGTTAGGGCACTAGCTTATTATAGTCTAAATCCTCAGTGTATATATCTTGGAGGGAGAAATCGTAGAGGCATGAGTTACCCCTCTCCTCGTCTTACTTTTTCCACCCCTCATGTGCACCTTTTACTTCGTTTTTTATAATTCTTTTAATGATGCATAACTCAAGAATCAAAGTTTACTCTTTATGATATAACACTTATTTTATCCCTTATGATATAATAAATTTCTTGCTCATCAAGATTGGGACATGCAAGGGTTCTTTATCATGAGATGGAGCATCAAGTGTTTAGGAATTCGGTGATGGCTAATGAGGGGCATAGAGCTCATGCTAGGATTTTTTCCACACATTCACTTTTTTCCTAGCAATATTTTTGTTTTTAATTTTTCATTTTCTTTTGTTGTGGCCATTTTATGCTCTCTCATTCTTTTAGATGCATCAACCTCTAGGGAAAAATTTTCTAGCCCTACCCAATATGTGTATATGTGAGTGCCAAATCACAATTAACCCATGATAGTTAAGTCGTAGGATGGAGGTGGTACAAGGGAATGATGAAAGACGGAAAATGTTAAATATGGAAACTGGATAATATTCACGTTATTTCAATATAAGTATTCAAAGTAGCTCGCCCCCTATAACCCTAAGGCATGAGAGGAGGTCCCACTAGACTAGGGCTAAAGACTAAACCCTTCATAAGGCGAGAGAACAAGTTTAGAGCCAAGGTTAATCAATTATCGAAACCAGCTCTTTATCCATGTTAAAATTCCCAAAACATTTGGTAAAAGAATTTGATTACAAAATGTTCAAAGTACCTATCTGGTAACCCACCTTCATTCAATAGGAATGTCAGATTGTGAGAGGTGCATGACTAGTGCAGATGGCAAAGGAATGTGGCATATCATCATGATCACCAAGCAATGTGTGGGGTTGTTGGCTAGCTAGTTGTCTAAGATAGGATAAAAAAGTTTCTCGTATAAAGTTACCCATTTTGGTTGATAAAAGATACAACAAGAAAATTAATGATTTGTTATCGTGCATTTGATGGCGATTATGTAGTGAGTGTTTTTCTCTTCATAATAATTTCTAGTGTAGACAATAACATGCATGTGTTATCTTAGAATGTAATCCTAATGTAAATAATAGTATGCATGTGTTATGTATGAAAAGAATGTGCAAAATGAATTTGTCACTACAAAATTGAAAATCTAGGTCTGGCCTTCTATATTACACATGTATTGGAAGATTCAATGTCACCTTGATATTGAATTTAATTAATGTGGTTAAAAGAAAAAAAAAAATGTATTCTAATTTGTAAGTCAAAGTGAACTTTGGGCGATTTTATTACTTGAGAAAACTATAAGAAAAAGAATAATGATATTATAATTTTGCAAGACTAAAAGGAAGAGAAAGTATATTGAAACAAAGAGAAGTGTTCGGATTGTTAGTGTTATTCAGCAATAAAGTATTATAATTTTTCATTAGCATGAAGTGTTAGAATAATAAGATATCATTTGGGACATTAAAATGCAATCCTTTGGAAATTCTCCATAGAACACTTTTAAACTCTTAAAATGATTGAGCGTGTACAAGAAAAATGGACTTTTTCATTAATAATCCATATCTAGTATTACCTCATGTATAAGCCTTAGTGATCAATAATGTTTCCTTATGGTTTTCTTATCTCTATTTGCTTGCTTGCAATTTAGGTATGGTAATGGTGAAGCAATGGCTTGTAAGATTTTACTTTTCAATGGGTTTTGACTAAGGGTTCTCTTACAAAATGTTGAGCTTAGCTAGAAGAGCTTGTTCTATAATTAATATATGGTAGTGTTAGATTTGCTCAATATCTATATATTGTTCTTCTCTCGTACTTAATATAGCTTTAAAAATGTATCATTAAAGGAAATAAACATTTTAGAAAATAATACCATTGAAAATAATTCTACCATTTAAAAATGTGAACTACTTTTCGAACTAATACATAAATAACAAAAATTCTATTGCGAAGTCTTAAGAATTTAGGAAATGTAAGAAAGATTATTATCCAGTAGGAGAAATTCTAATTTAAATTTTACATTGGGTTTCCTATCTTCCTAATTATAAATTAAGGATTTATCTTTCATGTATATAGTTTTAATAGGAGTAAAACATATATACCAAAAGTTTTGAAGTGAATGGATTAGTTTCGTTGACATAATTTACTAATGCCCCACGCAATGGAGACAGCGTATCTCCTTTTATATTGGGTGTTATACGACCCTTTGTTTTTTCTCAGGTTAATCTTCACGCAATCTCACGCAATCCCTATGATTAAGGAACGACGGTGCCCGTCAATCATATCACTGTAAGCATAAGGGAAGACGGTGCCCGTCATTTCAGATCAAGGAACTTGTGATAGCAAAGCGACAGACAGACAGCCCATCTCATGACCAAGCGGTGAAGATTAGTGCTTTAAAGCAGGCTGGTTGGTGATATTGACTAAGATGTTCATCACTCATCCAAGCTTCAATCATTGATTCAATTAGTTGATCACTGGTTCTATTATAGGATCTAGGTTTTGTTTTAGGTTTGATTTTTTTGGGATGAGGTTTTCTATTAAATTTGTTTCTATCTATAGATATATTAAAATGAAATATGATATAAAATAGTAAGAAATTAATATCAATAAATATAAATAATATTATCATAAATTTGGAAATTGTAAAGATAGATTACAAACTTAATATGTGACAAGAAGTTATGAGTTTTGAGCTATAGATTTGGTGAATGACTATGAGGTTCGACGTCAAAAAAAGAAAAGTTTGCCAAACTTTGAACCTCAAGATTGAAGTTCGACAAACCTTGTAACATAGATAAAAAGATAGTGTAGGGAAAATTCAACTACAATCTTGAATCCATCATTAGATGAGTTAACCTACCAACTTGAAAATCAATTAAGGGGTTTGCAAAGTTGTTACCAAATACATCTAAGCATTTAGCCAAGACCTTAGTTGAAAGAAATGACATGACTCAAGCTAATCCATCTTATTTTAATGGGGACTTTAACTCTTTCATGGACCAAAAAAAGGAATAGGATTATGGATGTTAGAATCTAAAGCATAAGGGGTCTGTTCAGTTTTTCCTCAGCAATTAATGAGATGAGAAGGCATTTAATAAATGGGTTATTTCAAATTGTTAAACCAAAGTGAATTTCCCTTAACTCATATTGGGGCCTTAGGTTCAAGTACCTTTGCTTTCTATTTGACTTTAATGTGGTTTCTTATAATGTGCTTTAATTTGAATCTTAGAAAAGTGTAGGCTCACTAGTTATGTTTAGTTTTGTAGGTTTTACCTAATAAATCTTAGGCACACTATGCCTTATGGATCCAGTTTCTTGGACTCCAAGTTGAAATTTGACCATTGTAGACTTATTTTCTCAATGGTTTGTAAAGTATTGACATTAGATGACCATTATAATTCCCTTAGAGCCAATATACAAGGTTGTGCAGAGATTGATATGAAACAACATATTCCTTCATTCATTACAATAGCCACTACCAATAGGGTCTTACAATGAAATATCTAAATTAATATTTTAAACCACCCATTGCATGGTTTTCATGCCAAGCTTAGGATCACGTCATAAGATATTTTCCACACTACAAGCTCAAACCAAAGTAGGTTACAAATGAACAAGCTCTTAAGGGGGATCAAGTATAGTTTTGTCTTCTATCTCCATTAAACATTCCATTCTAGAGTTGGTTTCAACTCGGGAACAACCTCATCTATCTTCCTTAGAAGTTAGTGGTTTATAAAAAAACTCTTTCTTCATATTATACAGTTGCATATGTTAGTTTTTGTAGCATCAGACAGGTTTTCTAGTCTTGGCTTGTGTCAGAGAGGCTAAAGAACACAAGATCTCCAAAACCCAGAAAAGGTTTTAGGAAAAAACACCTAGAGACAACTCAATTAAGTTAATTGATCAATAATTAAAAAATGCCTACGTCTAACTTAGCAAAATTGATTAATTAACAAAATTAATTGAGAAAGGTGAGAATTCTTTATAAACTCACACAAATTGAGTTTGAGATGATCTAAACCGTTTATAGAGATCTAAACATGGTCGTCAGTTCACTATCGAGAGATTATAAGAGCAGGATGATGGGGATGGAAAAGACACAATGAGTGAGAGTAAGTTCCTTGGAAAATCAAGATATCCAACTACAAAGGTTGAGCAGGGAGGAAAATTTCAAGCTAGAAGGGACACACAGACAAATAGGTAGCAGAGACAATGATTCTGGAGGAGTTCGTAACAATGTCACCCCACATTTACCTACTTTTACAAACCCTTTGGGTAAATGTGAAGCAGAGCACCACTATGGCATGAATTGACCTCCTAGTTCCTGTTAAGGAAGTGGGACCTATAACTACGACTTACATACCTTCCTCGAGAACCATAGGTCGCCCAGAGGTTGTACAACCATCCCAAGTGACTAATCCTTGAGTTGTAACCCTTCTTTAGCGACCTGAGACTATAACTGCACCCTTGACACTATCTGCATGCAGTTTTGAGCCTCCAACTGCACTCATAAGCCTTTATCCATGCAGTTGTGACCCCAAATCTCCAGTTCAGAGCATGCAATCCCAGGATCTGAGCCACTTTTCTAGGCTAGTCTCCATGTAACCACTACCGAGAACTTCTTGTAAATCTCTAGAATCATTTTTAACATGACAACAATGCTAATCATTCAAAATTGAATAAAAAACTTGACCTAGACTGACTAGGACATACTAGGCATTTCTTCAAACACATGGTAAACAAGTAAACTAATAGGTCATGGATGAATATCTGATTGCAAATTTTTGTTCTTTAGCTGAAAATAACCGAGAAGGTCTAATGCCCTCTCAAGTAGCTGCAACAACACTTTTTATCCCATGCTTTCATCAACTTATGAAGTATAACAAGAGTCATAGCTAAAACATGTTATAGAACCATTCCTACAGCCAACATATAACCAGAATATTAACCATGAGAGAAAAATCATCAAAGCGACATAATAACAAGTACAAATTCTCATAAATCACAATAAGAAAAGCTCTTATTAACTTATGAAAAAGTGACTCAACCAAGCCAGGGACTTCCACGTATCACCCGACCATAAATTGAGCTGAACCAAATCTTTCTTTTAGCCAATCACCCTCATGCCATATTCCAAGCATGAATGTGGGACCTCATGGGATGAATCAAGACATAAAAAACCAAGGGAATCCATCGGTTAAACCACCTCAACCTTCAAACTGTTGCAATCTCATCAAAATAATCAATAGATCACAGAACCAAAAAAATCTTGGATGCCTCAGAATTCCTTCAACATCCCCCGAGGAATTTTCCTCTCTCTACGCACCTATCAAGGGCTTCCTAAAGAAAACCATCTCCACCCCCAACCCTTGGGAATTTTCCTGAGACCACCTCACTCGTATCCAAAATCTTCTGACAACCCAAAGTTCAACCAGAAATGAATCCCATCATATCATGCATATCCAGGAAGTGGCAAGGCAAGGTTGAAACCACTATCAAACTTGGAAAAACCCATGCCAGTGACAACAAATGAACCAAATAAACAAATGCATTTACCATGCATTCACACCTCAGCTAGGAAATCACACATGCAACCTATTACCTACAAAATCCTCCTATTGAAGCTATTGATCCAACCTTCTCCTTGTTTTCCTTGCTTGTCCTTTCTCCTACTTTACTTTCTTGTTTTCTCCTCTTGGTTCCCTTATCTCTCTCTTTGAAACTAATTCCAAAGCCAAAATGACAAAAGGTTGTGAATTTATCCTCAAAATCCTTTTATCATCGAGGCCTCTATTTTGTTCATTTTCCTTCTAATTTCCTTAGCATGCAAATTTGTGTCTCTTCACCTTCCTTTTCTCATGTTTTCCTTTATTTTCATAAATAAATGTCAATAAATGCATCTTTGTCTTTTCCAATGCCTTTGTCAATTTTATCATCCATTAATAAACCAAAAGTGATGCCCACTATAGGGATTTTCCCAACGTTTAGCTTGGAATACATGTCTCATGATCTTGGTCTTCTTTTGACTTTATTAACATTTATTACATGAAACTTTAAATTGAGGTTGTTACAAACCCCTCCCCCTTAGGGGGACATTATCCTCATTGTTTAATGACACCCA
This sequence comes from Pinus tabuliformis, assembly GCA_031772625.1. Lineage (NCBI taxonomy): Eukaryota > Viridiplantae > Streptophyta > Pinopsida > Pinales > Pinaceae > Pinus > Pinus tabuliformis. The sequence goes on along the minus strand of CM062805.1, from coordinate 1,152,672,268 downwards.
CGACTAGCAAACCACTGAAACAAAAGATATTATCTATAGAGCTTTATAACATAATCCGATGTAGTATTTACAATGAACAACTTCTGCAAACCATGACCAACATGAAAAACATGGAAATCATACTGCTTATTGGAGCTTTATAACACAACTCATTGTGGTATTGACAACCATACACATATATACATACATATACCAAAACTCATTTTCTTGAACCAGAAAATAATGAAGGATACAAAGGTTACATCTAATCCACCATCTCCCTCATAACTTCATCAGGCCCAAAGTGCTTCCGCTACACTTTAACTTGCTCTATTGCTTGGTTCCAGAGCATGAGTTGTTTTTGTTGCAATACGAATTGAGGTTCTAGCTAGAATTATTCCTCTAGTCCCACATGCAATATAGACCAATCAATCACATGATCAACATCATGCATATATATCTTAAGCAATGAAACATGGAAAACATTGTGGACTTTTACTGTCAGATGCAATGCAAGTTTGTAGGCCACTGGTCCAATCCTCAAGGATCTCGAAAGGCCCACAATAACAAGGAGCCAACTTGGCACATGATCCAATCCTCAAGGAGATCCTATTGGGCATGATCCGCAGGTATACATGCTCCCTAACCTAAAATTCTTTAAATGCCCTATGTTGATTTGCATAACTCCTCTCTTGTCCTATTCTACCTTCAAATTTCTCGTAATAACCTACATTTCCTATTCCATTTCTGCCAACATGTTTGATCCAATCAATACTATGTTCACTGGATCATTCCAGCTGATAGGAGTATTAAAAATCCGCCCATAAAGTGCCTCAAATGGACTCATATTCAAGGAATCCTGATACTCATTATTATAAGAAAACTCTACCAGTGGAATATACTCTTCCCACTTCCACCGCTGATGCATGACCTACATATTAGACATGTTCTCAAGAATCTTGATGACCCTATCTATTTTTACATATTCCTGCAGATGATAAGTTGAATTGAAAGCCAATTTTGTCCCCAAGCTTGCAAACAACTCCTTCCAATACCTTGAAGTGAACTTGGTATCTTTATCTAATATAATCTTCTTGGGAACACCATCATAATCTCACTATCTCCCTAACGAAAATTTGAGCTACCTCAATTAAACAATTCATTGAAGAAACTTGGGGGTGTGAACAGTGAGGGCGAACAATGAAGCTTGTAGGTAGTAATAGTCAGGGAACCCTATGGAGGGCTGTAGAGGAGGGAGTTCCAATCCCTCCTACATGGAGGTCGTGGCCAATAGAGGTAAGAAACCCCTTGGAAATGCTAAAGGGCCTGAGGAGGAAAGGAAAAGAAATATGGAAGAAGAAACAGAGGAAGACATAAATAAGGAAAAGAATGGCAAAAAGGACAAAGACACAGAAGACAAAAAACAGGGTACTAAAGACAAAAAACAAAAAGGACCCTGCAAACCCAAAGCAGAGATAACACCCAGGGTCATTTTAAATGATCAAGCTATGCAGGCGCACATAGAACACATGCAGACAAATGCCATCATCTGTAAGTTCATGGGTTTATGGCCCATTGAAAAAGCTTTACTATCATGGATTAAACACCACTGGAAACTTGAAGGGAGCATAGATTTACATCTTGGGTCTAAGGGATTCTTTACAGTGGTGTTCACAAATATTCAAGACAAGGACAAAATATTCGAAGGAGGGCCTTACTTCTATGCTCCAGCGGGACTCTACATGAGACCATGGAGGATGAATTTTGTTCCATAAAATGAAACCTTTACTTCAGTTCCAGTCTGGGTAACACTCTATTCTCTACCTCTTGATTACTGGCAAGATGAATCGTTAGTTGCCATAGGCAATAAATTAGGTCGATATGTTAAAGCCTCTGAAGCCACTAGAAAAGGAAAATATACCTCCTTTGACAAAATATGTGTGGAAATGGATCTACCAGGAGCTTTACCGGATGAAGTGATCTTGGAAGTTTATGATGAAGAATGGGTGCAAATAGTAGACTCTGAACACATTCCATTCAGATGTCACAAATGTCACGAACATGGACACCTTTTCAAAGACTATCCGCTCAGCAAAGAAGTAAACAAGATCAAAACTAACACAGTGAAAGAAACAAACAGCTTCCAGAAAATGGCTAATCGAGGCAAAGGAGGTAAAAGAGGATCAAAACAACCTTAATATGAAGGAAAATAGTTCAGGCAAAACAATTTTCAAGTGCTTCAGGAAGAGGAAGATACCACAAAAGAAGAATAGGCAAGGGAAGGAAGCACGGTAGAAAAGGAGAAGGGAGAAGACCGAGAACAACCACAAAATTTTGAGTACCAGAAAGAAGCTGCAATGAGCAATGTTGAACAAGAAATGGATCAGGAAATGACTTAGAATGAAATGGACCTGGAGGACCATGAACTGTAGGAAATTCTTGATAAAGAAAACCTAGATCTAGAAGGGTTCTTGATGCAGGGAACCACGGGAGGAGTGGATTCGATACCTCAAGAAAAGATCAACAGAATACAACAGTTGTTTCTATGGAAAACGTAGGCTAAAGCGCAGGGAAGAGGAAAAACTAGCGATATTCAAGACAACAAAGGTGTAAAAACGATAAAAACTACTATGGGATTGGCCACTAGAAACCCAAGCAAGAAAAGAGGGAGGAAAAAGCAGAATGAACTCTTGATGGAGTGTGGAAAGCTAATGATTGATTCAGGTAAGATGAAATATCTAGCCAGATACTCCTTTACAAATCTTTAATAATGAAGGTTACATCTTGGAATATTAGAGGTCTAGGGAGTAGGAGAAAGCAAAGAATTCTTAGTAACAGAATGAAACAAGAAATTCCAGTTATAATTTTCATCCAAGAGATGAAATGTTCCATTCAAAAATTAAGAAAAATTCATAGCAAATGGCTCAGCAAATTCGAGTTTCTTGAAGTCAAAGCAGAGAATACAGCAGGGGGAATACTCACCCTATGGAATCTCGACAAGTTAGGAATTATGGATGCTGAGGCTTCCAGAAATTATTTATCAGTTGTTATTCAATCTTTAGGAGAAAGGGGGACACCTTTCTAATCACAAATGTGTATGGTCCTCAGAGAATAGAAGACGAACTCAAGTTCCTAGATTCCCTGGTGGATCTCAGGGACAAACATGCAGATATACCCTGGATCATGGGAGGAGATTTCAAGATGATCAAATCTCTTGTAGAGAAGAAAGGAGGAACAAGAGCTCTAAGTAAAGACTCCTTAGATTTCCAATCCTTTTCAGATAATATGAATCTTGTTGACACTAATTGGAATATTGGCCTCTTTACTTGGAATAATAAAAGAGGAGGAGGTTGCCTTGTTGCCTCTATGTTAGACAGATTCCTCATCTCTGAGAATCTTATGCTGACAGATAAAGAGGTAACCACGCAAGTTCTTCCTTTTGGAGGCTCAGACCACTAGCCTATTCAGTTGGAGATTAAGGGTATAGGCACTCCCAGGAACAAACCCTTCAGATTTGAAAATATCTGGCTGTCACATCCAGACTTCATCAACAACATTGAAAAATGGTGGTCAGAAGATTTGCAGATTCAGGGGACTAGAATGTTCCTTCTTCACAAAAAACTAAAGCACATCAAGCTCCGGCTTAAAGAATGGAACAAGAAGGACTTTGGCAATATTTTTGAGGAAAAAAAGTGGTTGAGAGAAAAATGCAAGTTCTCAACCAAGCTCTGATCAAGGAAGGCTTTGATAAAGGCATTAGTGATCAAGTGGACAAACATTTTCAAGAATGGGAGAATCTATGTAAACAAGAGGAAATATTCTGGAGACAAAAGTCCAAAGTTCAATGGCTCAAAGAAGGAGAGCATAACACTAAGTTTTTTCTAGTACCACCATGGCTAATAGAACTCACAATAGAATCTCTTCGATCAAGAATGAGGAGGAGGAGCTTCAGATCTCCCATGAAGCTATAGAAAATGTTTTAGTCCATCACTTCCAAGGTATAACCTAGGAGAACAATTCAGATCGAGAGAAATTCATCAGGGAGGTAACTAGCAACATACCAAAACTGGTGACCAGAGAGGACAATTTCAACCTTAATAGACCAGTTACGAAGCTGGAGCTTAGGGAAGTCCTCAAAGAAATGCAGAATGGTAAAGCACCCGGCCCGGATGGTTTTAATGTGGACTTCTTCAAAGCGTGCTAGAATATTGTTAAGCATGACATTTTGAATGTGGTGGAGGACTCCAAGTCAAACAAAACCATTCTGAAAGTGCTTAATACTTCCTTTATAGCCCTGATCCCCAAAAAATATATTTCCCAAACACCAGATAAATACAGACCCATAGCCCTATGCAATGTAATCTATAAGATTATATCCAAGGTGGTGGCTAACAGACTCAAACCTCTACTTCCGATTCTTATTTCAGGGGAATAATCAGGTTATGTGGAAGGCAGACAAATTCTTGATAACATCATCCAAGCCCAAGAGGTGGTGCATTCATTAACAAGCAAGAAACATGCGGGCATGATCATGCAATTGGATATTTCCAAAGCTTATGACAAGGTAAACTGGACCTACATAAAGAAAACGTTGATTGCTTTTGGATTTGACCATAATTGGGTCAGATGGGTTATGGCACAGGTGACCTCCTTCAGTTTTTCTATATTAGTTAATGGCTCTCCCTCAGAGATTTTCAGTCCTTCAAGAGGCCTCAGATAGGGAGATCTGCTCTCTCCTTTTCTTTTTATAATCATGATGGAAGGACTGGGTAGAGCTATAAAGCAGGCGAAAGCCATAGGAAAGATTAAAGGTCTGCAACTAACAGAAAATTGTCAAGCCCTGACTCACCAACAATTTGTAGTTGACACCATGTTATAGGGAATCCCTATAGTAAAAGAAGCTGCAACCTACAAAAAAATTCTGAATCTCTTTGCCCTGGCTTCAGGTATGGAAGTAAATCTCTCCAAATCAAAAATCTTTTTCTTCAATACCAATATTTTTATTCAGAAAAATATTGCCAAAATTCTAGGCTTTCAAAGGGACTCCCTTCCTTCAAAATATTTGGGAGTTCCTCTCACTGCTAGACCAATGGTTAAAAGCATTTGGGAACGTTTGATCAATAAGTTGCAGGACAAAGTCAGGAAATGGACCATCAGATCTTTAAATCTGGCGAGCAGGTTAGTTCTCACTAAAGCTGTTATGCAAGCTATCCCTATTTTCATATTATCTGCCCTCCCAGCTCCAAAAGGAGTCCTTTAGCAATTTAGAAATATTCAAGGAAACTTCCTCTAGGGTAAGGAGGAGACCAGAAAGAAATGGGCCTTAGTGCCTTGGGATAAAATTTATAAGCCCAAGAACCATGGAGGGCTAGGTTTGGATGATCAGGAGATACTCAGTAAAGCTCTAGGGGCCAAACTTTGGTGGCGTTGGGTTCAACATCCAGAGACTCAATGGGCAAATATATGGAAGGAAAAATATGCTAGTTCCTGGAAAAATAGTGATCCCATCAAAATGTCAGGAGATATAAAAGGCTCATATATATGGAACAAAGCCTGGGAGAACAAAAGACTTGTACAAGTAAACAACTTCTGGGAAATCAGGGAATGAAATCTTGCTCTTTTTTGGGAAGACAAGTGGCAACAAGAATCAATTCTATTAAAAGAAGGCTTCATAGAACTTAAGAAAGAATCTGATTCCCAAGGATTAATTAAGGTAAAGGATTTCTGGAATCATTCTCACCAAATGGAGAAGTGGAGAATCTGGAGAAACATTGATTGCAGAGATAACAATCTCCTAAAAACAAAAGCAGAGGAGCTCAGGAAAATAGTGGAACAAAGGAAGATCTTAGTAGCAGATGGAAAAGATCAACTAAGATGGGGCAACAACAAAGAAGGAACCTTCAATCTTAAGGAAGCAAAAGGCATTCTCCTCGAGCTAGATCCCCAGGTTCCCAGCAAAAGATGGCAAAGCCTTTGGAGGCAGCAAAGGTGGATGAAAATCAAACTCTTCATGTGGTTGGTATTGTTGGCATTATGGCACAGGTGTGATGCTATGGTACAGGTGTTGTCCTTGATGGCAACTCTCTTTGATGACAGATCTCAGTTCAGACTACAAGAATGAAGAGAAAATTCATATACGCAGGTTCATTAAGATCAAGTCGCGTATACACGCAGGTTGGACTTTATAAAAGTGCGTATGCGTATACACGCACTTTCATGCAAGGAAAAGCGCGTATATGTTGGAAAACTTACCTTTGGTCCATGGAAGTTAGTCCTTGGAATTTGAACCTATGGTTTTGGACCATGGTATCTCGATAGACGTGTTGATCCCTAGTATTGATTTGATGGTATTGTGTTACTATTGTTTTGGACCGTGGTATTGTGAAGGGACTAAGACTATAAAAGGAGAAGAAGATCATTAGGCAAGTGCATTGAAAAAGTCTTGAATATCTGATGAAGAAAGAGATCTAGTATTGGGTTTCTGGGTTGATGATGCATTGCTTGATCTGAGCTAAGAAGGGATCTCACCGGTCGATGGAAGACAAGATCTAAGGATAGATCGGGATCAAATGGTTTGAAATAAACCATCTTTATATGGTTGATTATGCTTATTCTAGATCTGCATACTGACGCATGTTATGTTCTGAGTATGACTGATGTCTGATACAGCTGCAAAGTTATAAGAAAATATTTTTAGATCTGTACGCAGGTTGGCCTTGGAAAAAGTGCGTATGTACGTGGGTTTGATTCATTGTAGTAGCGTATACCTTTTGAAGTTTGATTTTTGAAGTTGCAGTTGGGTCTGATTGTTATTGCAGAGTTCTGTTGTCTGCTCTGTGTTCTGGTGACTGGGTTGTTGACTGGGTTTCAGTGTTTCAGAGATTCAAAGATTGATGATGCTAGTATTGATTGTTTTTGTGCTTCAATGATCTTTATGGGTCCAGTATGAAAATTGGATGAATCGTGGTCTTCAGATTGTAGTGTTGTGCTTCAGGAGTATCCAGTCTGAAAATGTATGAAACGTGGTACCTGGAGGAGAAAAGATTGTAGGCCGGTGCCTACGTACTAGTATCTTAGCTAGTACAAGAGCAAAGGGGGTTGGAGCTCCCTTCCAGGAGAGTCTGGAAAACGAGAGAAGGTTGTAACCTTCTGCAGGTTGTAGCCAGTGCACTGGTATAAGGCTGCACCAGTACAAAAGATTGTAAACTGAAGTTTCTTATTAAGGAAAGATAGAGACGACTTGCAGTAGGTGGTTTTCACCCACATTGGGTTTCCACCTTATATCATGGTGTTCATGTGTGCTTCTTGTGTGTGATGATCTATTCTGTTTACTGCACTTGCTTACTGTTCATATGGTTAATGAAGATCTGATGCCTAACTAAAGACTCACATTTAATGGATTAACTGAATCATAATTATTCTCGATATACGCTAGTTGCTTTAGACACATTAGCGTATACACACGGGTTCACTTAATTTAAGTAGCGTATATGTATCTAAGTATGGAAATGAAAAGTTTTATTGATTAGATAATACTGATTCACCCCCCCTCTCAGTATTATTTCCAACAATTGGTATCAGAGCAGGTCCTTCAGAGAAGCTTGATCGCTTGAAGGAAGATCGTTCATCATGAGCAACTATGAGAGGGAAGCATCAATCAGGCCATCGATTTTTGATGGGACAAACTTCAATTATTGGAAGGTAAGAGTTACTGCCTATCTTCAATCACTTGGTACAAAAGTTTGGGATATCATAGAGACAGGCTACACTTTTCCTTCAGCTACTCCTACAGATTCAGCCGAGAAGAAGAAATATGAAACAAATGCTAAAGAAGTCAATACTCTGTTGGGATGCTTATCCCAATCAGAATTCGTGAAGGTTATGCAATATAAATCCACAAAGGAAATATGGGACAAGATTTTCTTGAGATATGAAGGAGATGAACAGGTAAAGCATGCTAAACTTCAAACTCTCAGGATTCAGTATGAGAATCTCAGAATGTATAATGATGAAAGTGTGGCTAACTATTTCCTTAGGGTAGATGAGATTGTTAATTGCATGAAAAACTTGGGTGAAGAAATAAAAGAGGCTATTGTGGTTGAAAAAGTCCTAAGATCCTTGTCCCCCAAGTTTGAATCTAAAGTGTCCGCTATAGAAGAAAAGGAGAATCTATGAACTCTCACCATGTCTCAACTACATGGAATTTTAACTGCTTATGAAATGAGAAAAGGAGGTCCATCAGATAGGAGAGAAGCTGCCTTCAAAGGAGAATACTATGAATCAGGGCACGAAGAAGAAGAAGAATCAAATTTTGTCAGAAATCTTCAACGGGGTACTGGAAGATTCAGAGGTAAGTTACCTTTCAAATGTTTTTCTTGTGGAAGAGTAGGTCACTATACTGCCAAATGCCCTCATAAGGATAATATTGACAAGGGAAAGGAACCTGTTAGATGGAACAAGAAACAGAATGCAAACAAGAAAAGCTATTACACTCATGAAGATATTGATGGTCTTTCAAATAGTGACGAAGGTGAAAGAGGTAATGAATATAAACTTTTAATGGCTTTTGAAGATGATGACTACATGGATGCTATAGATGTAGAAGGTTCTGTGAAGAGATGACTAATCTCAAAGTGTGCATAGAAGAGAAAAATGCAATTATTGATTCTCTACAATGCCAACTGGCTGAAAGGGAAAAACATCTTGAAAAATTGGAATGTGAAATTGTTTGTCTTAGAAAGGAGATTGAGAAAACAAAAGCTATTAATCTTAAATTTGTTAAAGGATCTGAAACCTTGGATGAGATTATCAATGTGCAGCGTTCTCCACTGATCAAGACAGGTCTGGGATATAATGGAGAAACATCTCAAGCTTCTACCTCCAAAAGTTATCTTGATGCAGCAAGGAGGAGCGAGCAAAGGCCTAATAGAAGTCATCAGGTGAATCAGGGACAGTTTACCTCAAGAACGAATAAAGACTATCAAGAAAATCGGGGACAAGCTACCTTAAGGACAAACAAAAGCTACAATCAGCCACAGGTAAAATCTTCCCAATTTACCTCAAGAATGGATGTCAATAGAAACTACAATCGGTTGGATGATAGATTTGATAATCGCAGGAGTTTCTTCAATGGCCAATGTTTCTCTTGCCATAACTTTGGTCACAAAGCAGCTCAATGTGTTGCCTATAAGACAATCATGACTAGAGAAGCTCAAAAACAAAGGAATATGACTGGGACCACGAAAAGGACTTATAACAACTTTTCGGTCCTTGAAAATGAAGTTGAATGTTCTATTTGTAATAACTTTGGTCATGAAGACTCTGAATGCAGGAGCAGGTTTTGGAAGACAACACAGAAGGAACAAACCTCAAGTGCCAGAACATGGAGAATGAAGGAACCGCAACCAGAAAGATGTGGGATAGCTTTTTATGCAGAAGGACAGGAAAGTCTATGGTACATCGACAGCGGATGTTCGAAGCATATGACAGGGGACAAAGAGAAACTTGAATCATATACTGCATTAGAAAAGGGAAAGAAGGTTTCTTTTGGAAACGATATCTCTGCAGCTATAAAAGGAAAAGGCGTTGCTCAGTTGAAAGAAAAGGTCAAAGCTGGAAATGTTTTGTATGTTGATGGATTGAAGCATAATCTTCTGAGTGTCAGTCAGATGTGCGATCAAGGAACCGAGGTAATATTTAGATCAAATGAATGTCGCGTTCGTGATCTTGATACAGGTGAAACAGTGATCAAAGGTAGAAGGACTCCAAATAATCTATACATATTTGAAGAAGGACAACAACAATGCTATTTGAGCAAGAATGAGGAACACTGGTTATGGCACCGGAGGTTGGGACATCTAAGTTTTTCACAAATAAGGAAAGCTTGCAAATACCAGGCAGTTCGTGGTCTTCCAGATATCAAAATTCCAGACAACACCATATGCAAATCATGTCAGTTTGGAAAGCAAACCAGAACTAACTTTCCGGAGAAGGAAGGATCAGCTAGCATGCCTCTTGAGCTAGTCCATACAGATGTATGTGGTCCATTTAGGAAAAGGACACCTCGAGGAGAAGAATACTTGATATTATTCATTGACGATTTCTCCAGGTTTGTTTGGTTGGGACTTATGAAGCACAAAGACGAAGCATTCGAAAAATTCAAATCCTTCAAAGCCTTGGTTGAAAATGAATCAGGTTACAAAATTAAGTGCCTCAGGTCCGACAGAGGTGGGGAGTTTACCTCAAATGAATTTTTCGATTTCTGTGAAGAATATGGGATAAGAAGAGAATTCTCTACAGCTAGAACTCCTCAGCAAAATGGAGTGGTGGAAAGGATGAACAGAACAGTCCAACAAATGGCTCGTGCTATGCTTGATGAGTCTGGAACTCTCGCAACTTTCTGGGGTGAAGCTGCATATGCTGCAATTGTTATTCTCAACAAAACAAATGTCCGAGTGAACAGCACTCAAACTCCTCATGAGCTCTGGTATGGTGAGACTCCTTCAGTAAAGCATTTCAAAATTTTTGGGAGCAAATGCTATATTAAGAATACTGATGAACAACTTGGCAAACTTGAACCTAGAGCAGATGAAGGCATTCTCCTTGGTTACTCTCCTTACAGCAAAGCATATAAGTGTTACAATAAAAGACTTGGAAGAATAATTGACAGCATTGATGTAGTGATTGATGAAAAAGGATACATTCCTAGGCAAGTAAATCATGAAGATATCAAAGAAGATGAAGACTACCCTCCAAATCAGACTGATGATGAAGAAGAAGAACCTCAAGAGGCACCAGAGGAAGAGATAAGGATAGAAGAGAAGTCTCCATCCAGGTATGTTCAAAAGAATCATCCAGAATCTCAGATTTTGGGACAGAAAGAGACAGGTGTACAAACAAGAAGAACAATAGCAGAAGCCTCAAGCTATTTGGCATTGCTCTCCTCCACTGAACCACAAAATGTAAAAGAAGCATGCAAAGATTAATGTTGGCTCAAGGCTATGGATGAAGAACTTGAGAAGATCGAAAAGAACAACACTTGGGAGTTGGTTCCTAGACCAAAAGATAAGAATGTCATAGGGACAAAATGGATCTTCAAAAATAAATTAAATGAAAATGGAGAAGTAGTTAGAAACAAGGTAAGACTGGTTTGTAAGGGATATGCTCAACAAGAAGGAATAGACTTTGAAGAAACTTTTCCTCCAGTTTCTAGACTTGAGGCCATTCGAATGTTCCTTGCCCTCTCTAGCTTTCAAAAATTCAAAGTATTTCAAATGGACGTGAAGTCAGCCTTTTTGAATGGAGACTTAGAAGAAGAAGTGTACATTGAACAACCAGATGGCTTTATCCTTGGAAATGATCCAAATCTTGTATGTAGACTTAAAAAGGCTCTCTATGGGCTTAAACAAGCTCCAAGGGCTTGGTACTATCCGTTGGATAAATACCTTAATCAACAAGGTTTTTCAAAAGGATCAGCAGATAGCAATCTCTATATAAAAATTGAAAATAACAAATTGCTAATACTTGTTGTGTATGTAGATGATATTATCTTTGGCAACAATGAAGAGGCTATGAGTCAAAGCTTTGCCTTGGTGATGCAGAAAGAATTCGAAATGTCATTACTTGGAGAATTGACATACTTTCTTGGATTGCAAATCCAACAAAATGAAGGAGGTATTTTCTTGTCTCAAACCAAGTACATCAAGCAGATCTTGAAGAAGTATGGCATGGAAGATTCGAAACCAGTATGTACCCCCATGGTTACAGGATGCAGCCTCAATGAAAATGATGAATCAACAGCAGTGCATCAACCAACCTATAGATCCATGATTGGGAGTTTGCTTTATTTGACAGGTACCTGACCAGATATTATGCATGCAGTGGGAATAGTTCGAAGGTTTCAAGCCAACCCAAAGGAAACTCATCTTCAGGCAGTCAAAAGAATCTTTAAGTATCTTCAAGGGACTCAAAACTATGGCTTATGGTACCCTAGAGATACAGATCTCACTCTTCATGCTTACACAGATGCAGATTGGGCCGGAAGCGTAGATGACAGGAAGAGCACAAGTGGCGGTGCATTCTTCATGGGTTCCAGATTAGTATCTTGGTTCAGCAAGAAACAGAGTTCGATTGCTTTATCTACAGCTGAAGCAGAATATGTGGCTGCGGCATCTTGTTGCACACAAATTCTTTGGATGATGCAAACCTTGCAGGATTTTCAAATCAATTGCACTCCACCTGTCTCTATCTTATGTGATAATACAAGTGCAATCAGCATTTCAAAGAATCCAGTCATGCATTCCAAGACCAAGCACATACCAATCAAGTATCACTTTCTCCGGGAACAAGTGCTTGAACAAAAGGTCAAGTTGGAGTATGTTCCTTCTAAGGAATGAGTTGCTGATATTCTCACCAAACCACTGCCCAGGGAAACTTTTGAATATCTCAGACAAAAGCTGGGAGTCGTTGATGCTTCATCCTACTGTTGAAGCTTGTCTGTTCTAAAGAGAAGTTGGTGTACGCGAGTTGGATAAGGGATATCCACGTACATATGCCGATTTATGCAGGTGCAGTAGCGTATATGGAGTTCCGAAGAAAATCAGCAAGGGTAGACTCTGGTTGGAGAGAGTCTGAGATGGGTCTGTCAGAGACCATCAGGCACAGCTTCAGGGGGAGCAGATGAACTTCTAATAATGCATTGTTGGCATTACCTTAGAAGCTTTTGGTTCTAGTTCACAACTGTTGTTGGTTTCAGGTAGAGCAGAGGAAGAAGGAGCACAGAAGGAAATCTTGGTTGCTGATCTAAATGGTGATTAACAGATGCTGCTAATGACTTTCATAAGTCTTGGTCTAGATATTTCGTCTCTATGTCATGTATCTCTTTTGTGGTATCCCTTTTATTGTGTCAAGGTCATGTAACGGCCTATTTTGGTTTCCCCACTATGCCTGGGATGATTGATGTAATGTAATTGGTTGTCATATGTAAATTTCTGATGTATCCCCACTTGGTTGGGTGGATGATCCCCACTTGAGTGGGCAATGGATGTATGTATTGAGTCTTTTGGTGATAGGAAAGTCTTTTATAATGTATAAGTCATGGTTCTTTTGAAGAACATCTTTTTGCAGATCTTGCCTACAGTCAGGGGGAGCATGTTCAGCACAGCAGAGTAGAGATATCAGCATGTACTCAGGGGGAGCACAACCCTTTTCCCTTGATGACAAAGGGGGAGAATGACTTTGAGGATCTTGGGGTTGCCATCAAGTCCAAAGGGGGAGATTGTTGGCATTATGGCACAGGTGTGACGCTATGGTACAGGTGTTGTCCTTGATGGCAACTCTCTCTGATGACAGATCTCAGTTCAGACTACAAGAATGAAGAGAAAATTCATATACACAGGTTCATTAAGATCAAGTCGCGTATACACGCAGGTTGGACTTTATAAAAGTGTGTATGCGTATACACGCACTTTCATGCAAGGAAAAGCGCGTATATGCTAGAAAACTTACCTTTGGTCCATGGCAATTAGTCCTTGGAATTTGAACCTATGGTTTTGGACCATGGTATCTCGACAGACGTGTTGATCCCTAGTATTGAGTTGATGGTATTGTATTACTATGGTTTTGGACCGTGGTATTGTGAAGGGCCTAAGACTATAAAAGGAGAAGAAGATCATTAGGCAAGTGCATTGAAAAGGTCTTGAATATCTAATGAAGAAAGAGATCTAGTATTGGGTTTCTGGGTTGATGATGCATTGCTTGATCTGAGCTAAGAAGGGATCTCACCGGTCGATGGAAGACAAGATCTAAGGATAGATCGGGATCAAATGGTTTGAAATAAACCATCTTTATATGGTTGATTATGCTTATTCTAGATCTGCATACTGACGCATGTTATGTTCTGTGTATGACTGATGTCTGATACAACTGCAAAGTTATAAGAAAATATTTTTAGATCTGTACGCAGGTTGGCCTTGGAAAAAGTGCATATGTACGCGGGTTTGATTCATTGTAGTAGCGTATACCTTTCGAAGTTTGATTTTTAAAGTTGCAGTTAGGTCTGATTGTTATTGCAGAGTTCTGTTGTCTGCTCTGTGTTCTGGTGACTGGGTTGTTGACTGGGTTTCAGTGTTTCAGAGATTCAAAGATTGATGATGCTAGTATTGATTGTTTTTGTGCTTCAATGATCTTTATGGGTCCAGTATGAAAATTGGATGAATCGTGGTCTTCAGATTGTAGTGTTGTGCTTCAGGAGTATCCAGTCTGAAAATGTATGAAACGTGGTACCTGGAGGAGAAAAGATTGTAGGCCGGTGCCTACGTACTAGTATCTTAGCTAGTACAAGAGCAAAGGGGGTTGGAGCTCCCTTCCAGGAGAGTCTGGAAAACGAGAGAAGGTTGTAGCCTTCTGCAGGTTGTAGCCTGCGTACTGGTATAAGGCTGCACCAGTACAAAAGATTGTAAACTGAAGTTTCTTATTAAGGAAAGATAGAGACGACTTGCAGCAGGTGGTTTTCACCCACATTGGGTTTCCACCTTATATCATGGTGTTCATGTGTGCTTCTTGTGTGTGATGATCTATTCTGTTTACTGCACTTGCTTACTGTTCATATGGTTAATGAAGATCTGATGCCTAACTAAAGACTCACATTTAATGGATTAACTGAATCATAATTATTCTGGATATACGCTAGTTGCTTTAGACACAGTAGCGTATACACGCGGGTTCACTTAATTTAAGTAGCGTATATGTATCTAAGTATGGAAATGAAAAGTTTTATTGATTAGATAATACTGATTCACCCCCCCTCTCAGTATTATTTCCAACAGGTATATCACAAGAAAATACTAACTTGGGACAACATCAGGAAAAGAGGTGTTCAGGGGCCTTCAAGATGCCAACTTTGTGAGGCTTAAGAAGAAACCATGGAACATTTACTCAACAACTACACTTTCACTTCCTGGTTATGGGAAATTTTTGCTACAATCTTTCAGCAATCCGATAGAGACAGGGGAAGCATCATTAATACCCTCACCAATTGGAGACGAAATTTTTCGGATCATCAAATTCTAAGTACAACTTGGACTCTTACTCCAAGCTTCATTATATGGAACATTTGGAAGGAGAGGAATAAAATAATATTTAAGGATGAAAAGAAGCCCCCATACCACTGTTAGAAACAATTCTAAATCAACTCAAGGAGACTGTGGGAACCACGGTTCACAACTACCTTAAAAAGCCTCCCTCAAATTTAGATTTAAAAATTATCAGGCAGCTAGGATTACAGGGGCTCACTCCCCTAAGCCTTGACAGAAAGGTCATTTCTATGGACATGGAGAAGGAATTTTGGCATCCTCCTCTTGAAGGCTACCTAAAATACAATATCGACAGGGCTTCAAAAGGGAACCCAAGAACAACTGGATATGGAGGGGTCCTCAGAAATGCAGAGGGAAGCATTATTTCCATCTTCCATTTCCACTTAGGTACAACCACCAATAACATGGCTGAACTAATGGCTATGGAGCAATGCCTGGATTTTCTGAGTCAAGAAAACTGTTTCAATGTTATGATAGAGGTGGATTTTGAGTTGATAATCACCTCAATGCAGAAAATACATAATGGTGTTGCGCTGGATAAGGTCTCTAAACATTGGAAATTAATTTGGGTCTTCCAAAGAATTCAGAGCCATATTCAGGGCCTTCGCACTGTAAGTTTCCACCATGTTCGCAGAAAGGCTAATAAGCTGGCGGATCTTCTGGCCAACCAGGGGGTCAGCTGCACAGAGAATAAGGTATCGAGAAAGTGGCAAGAATTGTGTCCGGGCAGACTAAAAGCTCTATGTTGCGAGCAAGCGGAAGAAGACAGGGAAACGTTTTCACACAAAGCCATGGAGGCCAACTAGAACTGATCTTTCCCTAAATGTGTCATCCACACCTGGTTTACTGTTCTTTGGTGGGTAGAAGACCAAGTCTGGTCACTCATACACCAGGAGTCAGTGAGATGAAGATCTCTACTCATCGGAAGCATCCAATTGAATCCCTCAAGTCTTCGTTCAAGGGAAAGCTTCTAATCTTTAAGAGGTTCCAAGTTCAGGAGAGGGAGATTAACAGGTGCAAGATGAACCCTTTTTTATCTGACAGCTGTTTTTTTTAGAATTCGAGGTCCCGGCATGTAAAACCACCTCCCAGGTAGTTTTCGACAGATCGCACCACTTTTATGTGGAAAGCGGTTTTGGTGATTTCGCAGCGATTCCAGTCAATCTATGACATGTGGTAGGGTGAGGGTCCCGAAAACTGCCCTTTATCGCACATTAATGTCGGTTCATCTTAGCTGAGGCGATATTATTCACATTTGTAGGATTTCTTCGAAGGTAATCAATGGTTAAGTTTGATTGTGCTTCTTGGTGGGGTAGTACTGATAAACTTCGGTCTTTTTGGGTTGAGCGTTTTTCTCCTCAGCCATTGATCTTCTTACTTTTTTTGGACAGCCTAGATAGTTCGGTCCTTTCCGAGTTTGGGGTAGTGGGAAGTTCGCGGGTTTTCAGGGGGCCAGGCTTTAATTTTGTTGGTTGTTCCTTGGGTTAGAGTATTTTTGTTGTAAGGCTAGGAGGTTTAGCCCTTGGTGACCCGGGCTTTCCTTTCTTTTCTCTTTCCTTGGCATCGGGTGGACGTGTGTAAAAAGTGTACACTATTTTTTGGCTTAATGAAATAGAAGGATCCACACTTTCTTTAGCAAAAAAAGAAAATTTGAGCTACCTCTCTAACTAAATTCATAGACTTAACTGCGATGAAGTGAACTACCTTACTTACCCTATCAACCACAACCATGATGGAATCATGCTACTTCGATGTCCTTAGCAAAACTGTAATTAATTCCATAGAAATGACCTCCCATTTTCACTCTGGAATCTAAATTAGCTACAATAAACCACCTAGATTCTTATACTATTCTTTTACCTACTGACAAACCAAACATCTCACAATAAACTCAGCCACCTCTTTCTTCAAGTCTGGTCAATGATAGAATTTCTTAACTAGTGTCAATGTCTTTTGATATCTTGGGTGACCTGAATACGACTCGACAAGAAATTCCCTCAATATAAGATTTTTGAGATCACTGTCATCTGGTACATTAATCTTGTTCCTGAATCTAACCTAGCCATCTATCATGGGATGATACTCCTCATCCCTATCACCCTCACCCTGTTGCTATAACCTATGCCTCAACTGTTGATACATGTCATCATGTTGTCCTGCCTGCAAGATTTTCTCTTGCAAATCTATCTCATAAGAACTCACTACAACAATGTGATTTGCTTACACTCTTCTACTGAAAGCATCTCATGAAAAATTTTAGGGGCTAATATTCGTAGGTGGGCTAATTTCCATGGATTTTCCAAAAAACAAAACTCCCAATTTACATTTTTTCTAAAAATAATTTGTCCAAGTTTTATAGTAAAAAATATTTTACCTTAAATATCACCAAAAATATATAGAGTATGTATAAAAACATAATAAATTTGAATGTTTTTACAATGATATCACCAAATATTTTATAGTTTTCATAATAGAGACTAGCAACATTCATTGAGGTTTCTAAACTTTAAGATAAATTTCCATCCTTAAAATTTTCCTTAGAGCATATGCAACCCCATTCCCCTTTCCCTTGATGTACCTAATCTTGAAATCAAAATCATTGAGAGTATCCAACCATCTAGATTTCTATACATTCAGATTAGGTTGGTCAAATAGATACCTCATTCCACTATGATCAGTCATCATAATAAATAACATACCAAGAAGGTAATGTCTCCACACATTCAAGGCATGAATGATAGATTCCAACTCAAGATCTCCAGTCACATAATTCTGCTTGTGCTCATTCAAATTCTTAGACTCAAAGCATATCACCTGTCCCTCATGCAGTAGGACTCCACCAAGTCCCCTCTTACAAGAATATGTACAAACCACAAACTCTTTATGTTGTAGTGTTTTTGGAGCACAAGTGTACCAAAAAATGCCCCTTTAGCAATGGATTGTTACCTGCAAAGGATCATAGTCAAATTTTGTGTTGTTAGTGGACAAACTTAAATAAACACAACATTGTAAACAATGGATACAATGCATACAAAAACATAAACTTAAAAAAAGAGGTGCATGAACATAAAAATGCTCAAATGGAGCAAACACGTCAATAATAATGGAAAATCTCCCTTTATTGATTTATGGTGGTAGAGGTTGAATAAAATCATAATACTAGAGCACTTGAAGAGCATTCCTTGACCTAGGGAGTTCAATAATCCTTAGCAAGGATATTTCTTTTCCTCAATCTCTTTGGAAGTTTCTCCTCTCTCTCAAAGAAGTGTGAAGACTCTTGAAAGGGTGGATTTTTCTTCACTCACTAAGATGTTAGGTTTCTTAGAAGCAATTTGGCCAAAATGCTAGTTCTCTTCACTTCCTTGGTTCAACAATGAAATGGTGGTTTTCTTACAAGAAATTTGGCCAACATAACAATGTATCTCCTTTTTGGCTCTCCCATGGCCTATTTATATAGAGTTTTTTGAATCCCTCTTCCCTCTCTTGGTACATGTATGATAAAGACACATGAGTAGGACAAGATGATTTCATTGAGGGCCACACTTCTCGAAGGTGACTCGAATTCGACTAAACTAGGCCGACCTCATATCAAGAAATCCACTCCAAGTGTGTGGAGCTGTACCAGATTGTTAAGTCACCTTTTCTACAACCGCATAGTTTTTTTGGTGATATGTCGCACACGCCCATTTATCGAAGAAATATACACACGACCTCAATTAATTTCCTTTATAAACTTTTGACCTTAGGATAACCTTTGATTTTTGAATCTTTGTAATGAATTCGACTAGAAAATTGACCACCTGTGCATTCTACTAGACACTTTTAATGTATTCTAGATTGTACTAATAGGTGTATGATTTTCTTGTGTTAACCGTTCCCCCCTGATGTGTGAGGTTAGGAGAAGACATATAGTCGAAATACTTCATGTTTTCACTTTTTTGGAGGGTCTGATTATCCTTTTGAGAGAGAATATATCTTGTTTCAAAGATGAGTAGAGAAAAACCCTTGAATAAGTATAATTGATGCCCATGCTCTGGTGGAAAACAACTCAAATATGGTGTGCTCTATACGAGGTAGGTATGTCCCATGCTCGTTATGATGGCTTATCAGAATTGGTTACAATTTGGACAAAAATTGATTTGTGTCGAGTCAAATTTTTTGGTTGTTAACATGTCGATAGTTAATGATGATTATTATTGATGCCCTCAGGGGTGATTTTTGGTCAAATAGGCGAAATCTTCTTTTCCTATGCATATCTTGGTGAAGCACCTTGGATGGGTGTTATCGTATGCATATATATTTGGTGGTAGGTACCTCCCCCACCTCATAATATAAGCATTGTTGAATGAGTTCCTTAGTGAAGCAGGGGTCTTCGATTATGTGAACGGGCTACAATAGTAACTATGTACAGTATCACCTTGACATGAAATTTTAAGTTGATGTCGAATGTTAAGGGAACCGATGACATCACTTGGAAATAATGGTTCCCATTGTGCACCCGAGGATATCCCTATTAAGGGAGGGAGTATCCAAGGTACTACCTCTTTCCTGGAATATATTTGTTGAAGTTGACAAGAAAGGGGTATCATCTGACCAACGTGGGGAGTCAGGAAATAGATATGAATAGATTATAATGACTTTTGTCATATATTCATGATAACGAGGGCTATTGATATTGGAGGATACAGGTTAGAGCTCCAAGTGCAAATGGTGGCAGTCAAAACATGCTTTCTGATGATCCTGGAGTCGGTAGGATTTTCCAGGATGGGTGTAAGTAATTTTTGATGGACGTGAAAAATGGAGGTGGTTTGCTGATGAGTTGTGACCAAAGATGATCGGAGACTGAAAGCGAGCGAGGGCCCTGGATTGTAAAAATCAAATATGGATGGGAGATTTCTCTCCTTTTTTTTTTGAAAGAATCTTTGTACACTTTCCAAAAGAATAAGGTTCCAAAACAATAGGGTTTGGTTTGGATGTACAACCATGGAGACGGGTGCCCCATGATGATAGTAACTTGTAAGAAGGTGTAATGTATCTATTGAGGGTGGGGGCCCCATTGGTTGGTCTTCATGTTGGGTGGGTGGGTGAGGTGGTACAAATGGGCTATGTGATGTAAATGAACGATAGGCCAAATGTAGGATGCGGAGGTGCATCTGTTAGTATTTGTATGGGGCGGTGGGAGAATGGGGTAAATGAATGTCGCGTGATGAGGCTAAAATTGCAAATATGTATGCGAGGTTTCTCCCAAACTGAAGTGAGTGGTCATGGCTCCTTTGAGTGAATAAGGATCCACATTGATGAAGGGAGACATGGGGGGGGTTCTATCGACTGGCGTGAATTCTTATCATGTACAAGTGTGAGATGGTGATAAATATGGTTGAGATGTTATACCTTATGGCACATTTAGGAGAAATGATGTTAGGATATACAAAGCCTTTTTAGGGGGAAGCCTATCATGCTAAGTGGAGAATGATACCTGCTCTTTTTCACCTATCGATGCGCTAGTTGAAACTGACCATGTGTGATATTCCCGCAATGAATATGACCCACACCCGAAGTGAAAGAATCGTTCAAGACATAAATATGTACTGAATGTTATGGACTTAGAGAGATAGAGAAATACCTGACATGTGTTGTAGGTCTAAAAATGATTTTTGGTGTTTTCGGGAACGGAGGGTTCCATGATGAAGATGTTGTAGGACTGATCATTGCATCTCTTTCAGTTTTTTTAATGGAGATCCCAGGCTTCTGCATTGTTCCCTGAAAGATGGAAAACAAGACGATAGACAGGGTTGTGGGGCCCAAATATCAATCATTTTCATTGTGGAGCTGTGGAGGTCAGAAAGATTTCCTGGAGCATTTCTTGATGTTGTGATCAGCCTGTGTACCAGGGATTCATGCCGTCATAGACAGGTAGGAGCCTGATCCCATACCTATGTAATTTTAAGTCTAATAGATTAGGTAGGCCATACAGGGGTCCCCTGTATGGATTTTTAAGTCCATTTCTGAGGACCACGTGGGCAATTCATCTCGAGCCACACGGTCTTCATGCGTAATCTGGTTTATGCTTGAAGACCCCATGTATAGTGAACAATCAGACACGCGCTATGCATGTCTTAGTTAAGACATTGCATGATGAAACATGATCGCATCTGTCCCAGGAGAATGCGCATTGGGTGCCCCTGTATGGGATACATGCGCACACACCATGAGCTTTTCTAAAGCATAGGTGCGTGCACCGTGTGCCTATTCAGGAAACAGGTGAACGATGGGGGAAAAATGGGTTTTTGGCCCCCATTCTAGTTTTGTGGGGACCTGAGGGGTTCTCCTTTCTGATTTGTGGCATCCTTGATGGTGGGATGATCTAGAGAGAGAGAGAGGCTGGACTCCTCTCTAGAATGTAGTGATGTGGGATGTTATAGTGTGGCAACAACTTGTGCAGTGGGGGTTACTGAAGTTTCTTTAGAACCCATTAATGAGGTCGCACTATAGGTTCTTGCGATATTTGGTCAATTGTTGGGATGCAGATTGCTAGTTGATGGTCATCTTTCATACAGACCTCCCGATCTTGGCAAAGGTTGACATCTACTTTGTGACCAGTATGATGTCGCAGGGGGAGGTGCTTCAGTATCCCCTTCCAGGAGGTGATGCTGGTACGCGGGTTTGGACTGAGGAGCATTGCGGTCCAAACCCTATCACAAATGGATGTGAGGATCGCAACAGTGGAGGATCTAGCTGAGTGAGCAACAATGGCTATGATTGTCAGACTAGTGGGGTTGGCATCCCCCAACCAATGCTCGAGGCTGCATCTCTCTATTTTGTGGAAAATTTAGGCAGGGGCATTTTTTCACTGGTCCCGATTAGTGCGATAGGGGATAGTGTCGCAACTTACTCAGGTTGAGTGCTTGATGGTAAAGATTTTTGGTTATGGGAGTGTGCTTGTTAGGCCCCTATACTACTAGTGTAACCCCTTATTGTTATTAGTATAACCCACTTATTATATTGATGTACACACGTAGTGCCCATATTGTTACTATTGTGGCCCATAGAAGCCCACTATTGTTATTATTGTGCCCTTACATTATTATTGTTATGTCGGATCTGATTATGTTATGACCCCTTAGACTCCTATATATAGAAAGGAGGTCTTTTCATTTGTATCATCCAAGAATTGTTCATTTATGTAATATAAAGGAGGCTTCCCCCTCGAAGAGGCTGCATTCTAAGGCATTGATCTATATTTTCTATCTTTTCTTGAGCTAGTTTCATAACATTTGGTATCAGAGCTTTGGATTCTAGGGTTTCGCTGCTCCAAACAGGTCATCGTGGCATTTTTGCTATAACTTTTTTTCTGTGATGCTTCACAAGTCGCGAAAAAAAACCCATTTGAGAAGAAATCACGCTGAACCTCGGGTCCAAATTTCAGAGCTTTTCGCGCTATATTTGCGGAGATATGATCTGAGGAAGTTAGTCTTTTTGCAGACTCCTGAATTACATTCAAAACAGGTGTCCTGGGGAAACTCGTCATAACTTTCTCTCTGAGGATCGGATTAAAATTTCGTAAGAAGGTACAAAAAGAGGACAGACTGTAGTTTCTTGTATGCATTTTTCAGATCCAAAGGTTGAAAAAGTGACACGTGACACTTCATACAAGTTTGCTCTTCTAGAAAGGTCTATAATCGGGTCATCTTGGGAGATTGTGCATAGCTCTTCCTTAGAGAATTCAATTTGGATCAGAATGGTGGCATTTGAAAGAGGACATAGAGGGCTACTATAGGTCACAATTTCAGAACTTAAAGATCCGAAAGTACAGAGTTACAGCCGTTTCAAGGTCGAGCTCCTAAAATCAAGAAAAAGCAAGATGAGGAAGTTTGATGGCAAGGATCCGGTAAATTGGATACTTCAGATGGAGCAATATTTTGATCTACATGGTGTACAACTGTTACAAAAGTTATGTATTGCATCTTCATATTTAGAACCAGATCAATTTTTATGGTACGAAGGGCTTTGTTCTCGTAAACAACTTGTTACGTGGTCAATTTTCACGGAGGAAATGATAGCACATTATGAGGATACAAAGAGCAACACCTTCTTTAGAGCAACACCACAACAATTGGAAAGAGTAAAAGGGCTTTGTGACATAGTGGAAAGAAAAATTATGGAAACCAGGAAGCGTACCCCTCACAACTATAAAGATGGAAGTGTTGTTTCTCCTAGCCTTCCACAACCTACAAGGGTTACACCACAACAATTGGAAGAAAAAAGAAAAAAAGGGCTTTGTTACAATTGTGATAGCAAATGCACTAAAGGTCATAAGTGTGCTGAGAAGAAATTATTTTACATAGAGTATGAAGAGGAGGAAGAAAAGGATCAAGAAACATCAAAAGAAGAAGATATACGTGAGGACCCCACCCCAGAGAAAGAAGAAATGAATCAGACCATATCTTGTAAAGCATTGGCAAGAATTACCACTCCTCAAACTCTCAAGATAGAAGGACATATCAAGAAGAAAAAGGTGCAAGAAGTGAAAGATCACACCGAGAAAGAAGAAATGAATCCAACCATATCTTGTAATTCATTGTTCGAAATTACCACTCCTCAAACTATCAAGATAGAAGGACATATAAAGAAGAAAAATGTTCAAGAAGTGAAAGATCACATCTAGCATCAAGAAATGAATCCGACCATATCTTGTAAATGATTGGAAGAAATTACCACTCTTCAAACTCTAGAGATAGAAGGACATATCAAGAAGAAAAAGGTTCAAGCAGAGAAAGATCACATCGAGCATCAACAACAAGTTCTCCAACTTTTAAAGGATAACACCACTTCGGTGCAAAATCAAACGAAACAACGGGTAGATCAACATCGTAGTGAAAAATGTTTTGATGTATTTTTACTGCTACATTTCAAGCAAGCTATTTATGAGAAGGAAATTTTGGCAATACTAAATGCACTTAAAAAATGGCGACCTTACCGAATGGGAAGACTCTTCAAGGATGAGGGTGTGGAAGCATTGTTTTGTGCTATTTCTATTATCCAACCAGATTGGATGAACGAAGCAAGGGATGAATGGAAGAAGGACGAAGAAGTATGGCCACTTATTCAAAAGTTGTAAAAGATCTCAATTCAAACAATATTGCCAAAAATTGAGGAGGAAGGAAAAATCATATTGGAACCTGGAGCAGTCACAGAAACAAGAACCCGACAGCTACGAAATCGATCAATTTCAGAGTATCTCATCAAGTGGAAGAACTTACCCGTTGAATATTCCACATGGGAGGACAAGAATTTTATACAGAAGCATGAAGAACTACTCAAGCATTGAGGACAATGCTTTTTGAAGGAGAGGGGCATGTTAGGCCCCTATACTACTAGTGTAACCCCTTATTGTTATTAGTATAACCCACTTATTATATTGATGTACCCATGTAGTGCCCATATTGTTACTATTGTGCCCCATAGAAGCCCACTATTGTTATTATTGTGCCCTTACATTATTATTGTTATGTCGGCTCTGATTAGTTATGATCCCTTAGACTCCTATATATAGAAAGGAGGTCTTTTCATTTGTATCATCCAAGAATTGTTCATTTATGTAATGTAAAGGAGGTTGCCCCCTCGAAGAGGCTGAATTCTAAGGCATTGATCTATCTTTTCTATCTTTTCTTGAGTTTGTTTCATAACAGTGCTATGCAGCATACTCTATGTGAGGGTGGTGATGCTTTGCCCTGTACTTGCAGTATCAGCTGGGCTGCCTCGGGAGCCTCGCATGGGCCGTTGGGGATGGGCGATGCCTCAGGAGGGTGGAGGAGAGGTGGGTCAGTATTGGACCAATGTGGTACGACATTGGTTCAACTCGAACCCCCAACTGATTTTGGACTATATGTACCATGGGGTTGACTTCCAAGGAGATCCAGAGATGGGGATCCTTCTAGGTGTTGCCAGGGGGTGATCAAGTATATGATTGTTATTTCTACATTTGTATACATATGTGTTTTTTCATGTATTTATGATTTATGATGATATTGACACTATGCTTTGTTTACTTGTAGATGCGGGACCGTGAGGGTGTCCCTTGGCCTTCCTGGTTGGCCATGACCCAAGACACATGGGAGTTGCGGGGGATGCACCTATTCCTTAGAGACCCCAGGTACCAAGGCCTTAAGTTGCTCCTTGATACCGACAGGGATAGTGGTGTCAGATGGAGATTGATGGGCCCTTCGGAGAGGGGGCTATGGTTACATATCGTCTGGTTGCGTGAGCTGAGGAGGCTGAGGCGCAACGAGATGTTGTAGAGGAGGAGTTACAGTGGTATTGTGACTCCTGGAGACAAGTGGAGACCTTGATTGGAGGTGTGCCCCTTGAGGGATGGGCTCACCTTCCAGAGGCTATGGTTGAGACGACGATGTCCTAGGAGCGGGCGCATCAGACGAATTTGCGCCGTATTGCTCTGGTTGCTGCTATAGCTGGTCCCATTTTGGCTCCCGATGCATAGATGGCACCACAAGGACCTTAGGGAGGTTGGTTATTTATTTCTGGTTTGGGTTGAGATGATGTATGTACCAGGGGGGGCACCCATTTTATGAGGATTATCCCCTGTATTTTTTTATGACTTATCATTCCTAGTCTTATCATTCATACTTATATATATATTTTGATGTATATACGAGGCATTTTTTGGCGGCTCTCATGGTGTGATATGTGCGTCCATACTTGTTGGTGTATTTATGCATTTATGTTTATAGATGTATCTTGTGTTTGATGTTTTTACATATCTTGATGGTTATATATGTGTGATGCATGCAAGTGTAGGATTTGATTAGCGATGCGATCAGCTACATGATTTTGATCTCTAGGTATATGTGTAAATGTGATTTGATCAAAATGTCTAGCTAACCTTTGTGCATGCAGATACTTGCGAAAAAGGCATGAATCATGGACTTGGAATGTCCTATTTAACTATGACACGACGAGCTAGGAATCAAGGAATACATGCATGCGACAGATGCCTAGGTGGTGGGCATCAGCCACTAGGACTATGACGGCATCATATTCTACTTGATTGTTGGTGACTGACCCAATACATAGCCCATTGAAGAGACAAGGTGCTCAATTAGGAGAGTATATGGCCCATGTTGCAGTGATGAGATTTTGGGACCATTGAGATGCATCGTCAACGAACCCATGGTGATAAGATGGTAGAAGATCCATATGTTTACATGAGAGGAGAGAGTGATTTTTAGAAAAAATCTATGATGAGGTGATCATCATAAACAATAAGTCATTGTACATATATTCTTACTCTAACATTTTATAAGTGAATGTTTTTTGAGGTAGAGACCCTTTTAGAGGAAATATTTTATTATGTATGTGCCCTTCGAAGGGGTTTCGAACTTCTGTCGTACCATGGACATGGTTTCTCTGAATTGGTTCAATGCTAACCAAATAGATTGTACGAGAGGAGGAGCTAGTCATGTCATGGGATGTTGATGCCTCATGGTTATTATATGACTGGATATTGATGAGCCTCATCATTGGGTAATTATATGGGCCTTAATTCACCTCCTAGCTTAGTCAAACCAACTATTCTCACAACTTATTACATGCTTTTGATTATATTTTGCTTATGAGATGAGTTAGAGTTGGATATTTTGCTTTGTGGTCTAATGTGCATGTAATGCGGGATTAAAGGGTAAAAACAAGGCATGTTGGCAAAGATCTTGGTCAAAACTCGAATGGGACAAGGGAGAGGAATTATAGGAGGGAAATCCTCCTAATTTAATACCTCTCCATTCGTATATTCCTCCATTAGCTCAGAGTGCAACTAGCCAAATCATGAGGACTAGAAGGCAACCGAGCAAGTGGAAGTCAAAGAACCAATTTATCTCTAGTTTGGGAGCTGAGTCTCCCTAATTTTAAGAAGTCGTTGGAGACTTCAGAAGTATAAGTAGAGAGGCCTAGGACCTCAGTAGGATTTGGACTGTTGATTATAAAACTTTACTTTATTTTCGAGCTACAAGACTTGTGACAGTTTTGGATGTAATCCATTATTTTGCTAATAAGAATGATTTTTGTTTCAAGCTAGCACTGAGTTAACTCAGAGGGCTGAAGCTCTTGGGTTAGGGCCCAACCTTAGTAGCTAAGGCTCCTCTTTACTGTACATGTATGCTAGCATAGATCCATGGTTTAATTGTTTATTTACTTAAATAGCTGCATTTCCATTACAACAGTGTGGAGTAGATTGGTTGTGTTTCAGATTTCTAATTATCGCATGAGCTTTGGAGTTTGTTGTCTTGATTCAGTAATTGGTTCATTTAATCGTTATTGTTCTCAATCACTCTCTTTCTGTAATAGAGATCACTCTTATTCTCGTTTCCTTCAACACGAAATACTTAAGTGAAAGCCAATAAATCACGTCTTAAGCAGATTATACCCGTAAATATCCTTACCGTTTGATCCACAACAAACCTGACAAATCACCATCTAATTCATTTCAACGCTTGACTTTATGCGCTCCAAATCTCCACCGTCGATATGCCAAACTTGATCCAGCGGATATCGAGAATTCTTCCACCTACTTTATGCGCTCCAAATCTCCACCATTGATCTGTCACGCCCCTGATCCAACAATTGTCGCTTCACCCGATCACCAACTATCTTGGCCGATGTCCACCGCTAATCAACCCCGCCTGATCCAACGACTATCGTGAAATCTCGCACGGATTCTTGCATGGCTAATATCTGCCTGAGAGAACGCAAGAAAAGTGGTTTTCCGGTGCTACATGTCACCCAGTTAGGCTAATCACACAAAATTTTGGAATTCCTCTTATAGCCTTGAGGGCGCGCAAGAAACTGCTTACCACCTACAGAAACCCGCTCCATTAGTCCACACGTTTTTCCCGTGATAAGATCTCCGCTGCTTATCCTCCGTTAACCCTATCCATCCATATATTCACTCAATCTCACGCGATAGGATCTCCGCCCTTCATCTTCCGATTAGTCTTGCCCGTTCATCTCTTGACTTAAACCTCTTGCGATAGGATCTCGGCCATTCATCTTCTGATTAGTCTTATTTTTTCATCTCTTGACTTAAACCTCCCACGATAAGATATCCACCATTCATATTTCGATTAGTCTTGTTCATCCATCTATTCACTTAACCTCCCGCAATAAGATCTCCGCCATTCATCCTCCATCAGTCTTATTCGTCCATCTATTCATGTAATCTTCTGCGATAAGATCTCCATTGCTCATCTCCCATTAATACTGTTCCTGATCGATCCAATGGTTCCTATGCACTTCTGCTTCGTTACATCCTCCTTTCACTGATTTTGATCTTCACTTGCTCTTTCGCTTGACTCCTTGCATGCTTGATTTTACCAAAAACACCAAAAATGTGAAAATAGACTTAGTTTAGTTTCCTTGCTTACACATTAGTTTGGGTTGATGCTCTTTACTTCTGTAACTTAGATAGCAGCATTAGGTTAGTGTTGATTTAGCAATTCTGCTTAGTTTAGCTATTTAAATGGTTAATTAGGAAATGGCGTGATTTAGCATTACATGTTGTTTTCTTCATCACCGCAATAGAGTAGCTCTCTTACAATAGATTTGTTCTTCTTCCATCAAAGAATCAAGCTTCTTCAGACTCTATAGAAGTCTGGCTTGGAACCCCTAGGGTCTCTTGCTAGATGAACAAGTGATAACAAGTAGGACCTTCACTTCTACTTGTCCATATAGCACTGTCACCTCCAAGTTTGTATGAACCCCAGATTGATAAGTAAAGCTGATAGCCTAGGAGTTGCAGCATCCTTGCTGCAATACTAGCACTCATCACTTTTTGGCGCCGTTGTCAGGGAGGTGTCAGAGTAGAATGTGATTACTACTTTCTTTTCTTCTATTTCTAGTCTTCAACTTTCTTCCATTAGTTTATTTTTCCAAAAGTAATCTAGTAGCTTCCTCTCTTTCATTTGTCATTATCTGCTTTCCTTTCCATTCTCTTCTTTATGTCAGTAGTTTTCATTCAATCAGCAATTTTATTTCTAGAAAGTACTTTCTTGCTAAAAAAAACCTTCCAAAAACCAACCCAAAAAAATTTCCTTTCATGCCTCGTAGGAGTAGGGACAATTTAGGAAAATTCTTACCAAATACCCCCACTACATCCAATAGCCAACCTTCTCTCTTCTTCGGTGGCTGTGAACTGGAGGAACCCTTAGGTGAGCAACCTAACATATTTGAAGAACCTATAGGGGAAGAAGAAGAAGAAGAAACCATTCCTACTGAACCATTATGGCTAAAAACCAAAATGACAGAGGGAATAGGGAGAGAATTTAGGGTGCCTTCCCCATCAGGGAAAACAATGGGGACACTAAGATGAATAATATAAGCCCCTCTGCCCTACCTCATTTCCATGGCCTGACCATAGAGGACCCTGACACTTTCCCATTTTAGTTTATTGTTATATGACAAACCTATTACTATACAGATGATGAGAAAAAGTTAAAACTGTTTTCATCTACCCTCAAGGATGCATCATTGCGCTGGTTCATGGGTTTACTTTGAGATAGCATCACAACTTGGGCTCAGATGCAGTAGGATTTTAACAACAAATATAGGGACTACTATAGGTCAAAGGATACTAAAGAAGATATTTTCAGGATGACCATGGGCCAGGATGAATCCTTAGAATACTATGAAGAAAGATTCCAGCTCAGTTACAAAAGGGCCAGGTGCACACTTGACCTTGAGTCACTAAAATTGGTCTTGCTCAAAGGAGTAAAGGAAGATATTCTGGATACCTTACATTTGTTAGTAGGAGGAGATATATACCAATTACCCTATGAGTATATCAAGACTGTCTTTAGAAACCATTCTAGGACAGCCAGGAAAAAGGGTAGGAGTAGTCAACCTATGGCTAGTACATCATCTTCCAACTCATCCTTCAAGGGTGAAATTGGAAATATGCTGGAAGATTTCAACAGTGAGATGTTGCAAACCCTTGCCTTGCAATTGGACACAGTGAACATCAAAACGAAGCAAGATGAAGCAGAGAGAGCCTTGGCCATATTTTTTCCTAGATGCACCAGGAGGCATCCTAGGAATGAATTTCCACTGATCTACATTGAGATTGCTCAGTCTATTAAGAAAGCCACTCCAAACACAAGTGCCCTTTTTTACCCGGAATCAAATTTGTATATCGAGGAGCTTAAGGGGTCACTGAGAAGCTTTGTTACATCAACCAAAGGAGACCTCCTGGGCCTAGACCATACCAGCATGGTATGCAAGGGTCATCCCATGCATATTACAACCCCAACCAACCCACATATATACCTTCTTGGGGACCCCCTGCTCACCCTTCCTGGACTACACCCTCTCCATGGTCCTATGCATCTAAGTATCATTCCCAGCCAGCCAGCTGGCCATTTCAACCTTATGTTCAACCACAACCTTAGTGGAATACCCCACACCAGGGGTGGAGGCCCCAATACAACAATGCTCCAGCTCGATTGCCTCCACCACCTACCCAACCACAACTCCTACACTCTTCTCCACCCAAGCAACCCCAGATGCTTGCCTAGCCAAATCATAACCCGAACAATAGGCAGGTTCAACAAGTATACAGTGGAGAGACATCATACCCAGCTGATGTTGTAGAAATCCAGGAGATCAAACTAAGATCTGGGAGAATTCTCCCAGATAACCAACCTCCCTCTCCACATAGGGAGGTTGAGGAAGAAAGAGAGGAAAGCAACCTTAATGTAAATCCACCCTTTCCTGAGAGATTAGCCCAACCACTCCAGCCTACCACAGAAGAACTTGAACTTCTGGGAGAATTGAAAAATCTATGTGTAAATATCCCCCTTCTCCAAGCAATAAAAGATGTTCCCATTTACAATAAATTGATTAAGTAGAAATTCTTCAAGCATCCAGGAAGAAGAAAAAAGGATGCCCCTACAATTAATGTCATTGGGCAGTTGTCTGAATTAATGCAGGGGTAGGTAATATGTCTAAAATATTTGGACCCTGGAAGCCCTATAGTAGATGTGCACATCAATGACACCATTTTCCCACACACTCTGATTGATATGGGGGTTTCCATGAATGTGATGAACAAGGACACCATGCTCAAGCTCAACCTCCAAGGGTCATTGAGGAAGACCACAAAAATTTTGCAACTTGCAGACCATTCCATAGTCACCCCTGAGGGAATTGTGGAGGATGAAATGGTCTCCATTAACTCCTAGGAGTACCTTGCATATTTCCTAGTTCTCCAACCTAAGGCTAATATTATTGGTTACCCTCTCATCCCTGAGAGGCCATGGTTGGACATAGCTGGTGTTTACATTAGCTACAGAGTTGGGAATATGACCATCAAGAATGGGCATATGTCCAAGCAGTTAGTCCTATACCCTCCTGTTGAACCTTCTCTAGAGCATTATTTACCTTTATGGTTGGAGGAGGAGGAAGAAGATGAGGCTTATTCGTCCCAACTTTATGCTTTGGAAGCAACCATAGGAGGAGGACAACAAGATGAGGATGACTTAATTGAACACCTACTGCAAATTCCAACTCCTAGTTTGTTACCATTAGAAGAAGAAGTAAAGGAAACCCTGAACAATCATCCAATTGACTTATGCTTGGCCAATTCCAACCCAATCCATGTCAAAACCATAGAATTTGGGCCAAAAAAAACTTTGAAAATTAATCCATCTCTTTTTGCTCTTGAAGAGGAAAAGCTATGCAACATGTTGAGAGAAAATATAGAAGCCTTCACTTGGAGTTACAAGGAAATGAAGGGAGTACACCCCTTTAGCGTGCTCTCACCACATATACATCAAAGAAGGTTTCAAGCTAGTCAAGCAACCAAAAAGGAGGATGAATCCAGCTCTTAAAGATATAGTCAAAGAGGAACTGCAAAAAATACTAGATGTAGGATTCATTTACCCTATCTCTGACAGTGAGTGGGTCTCTCCTTTAGTGTTTGTTCCCAAGAAAAATGGTAAGTGGAGGATTTGTGTAGATTACAGGGATTTGAAAAAAGCCACAAAGAAGGATCATTTT
Source organism: Pinus tabuliformis (assembly GCA_031772625.1). Taxonomy (NCBI): domain Eukaryota; kingdom Viridiplantae; phylum Streptophyta; class Pinopsida; order Pinales; family Pinaceae; genus Pinus; species Pinus tabuliformis. The sequence goes on along the minus strand of CM062805.1, from coordinate 1,152,640,136 downwards.
CCCCTACCCTTCATTGACCAAGTGCTAGATGGCCTAGCAGGGAAGAAGTTTTTCTCTTTTTTAGATGGATTCAGTGGGTACAACCAAATCCAAATCTGCCTAGAAGACTAGGATAAGACCACCTTCACTTGTCCTTAGGGTACTTTTTCCTATAGGGTCCTTCCTTTTCGCCTATGCAGTGCTCTTGCCACTTTCTAGAGAGAAGTCTTAAGTATTTTTGTTGAATTAGTACATGATGTAGTGGAAATCTATATGGATGCTTTTACACCTTATGGTTGTGATTTTCAAAAAGCCCTGACTAACCTAGGCAAAGTATTGCACAAATGCATTGGAATGAACCTGTCTCTCAGTTGAGAAAAATGTGAATTATTAATGACTGAAGGGATCGTGCTAGTTCATTCAATATCTCACCAAGGACTACAGGTGGACCCAAACAAAATAGCAATCATCCAAAGGGTCCCACCTCCTCAAAGGCAGAGGGATGTTAGGAGTTTCTTGGGGTTAGTTGGATACTACCAAAGGTTCATAAAGGACTTTAGCAAGTTGGACTCTCCCTTATTTGGGGTTTTGGCCAAAGATTATGAGTTTATATGGTCAAAGAGTTGTCAAGAGGCCTTAGATATTTTAAAGGGTAAGTTAACCACTACGCCAATTCTTCGAGGCCCAAACTAGGCCCTCCCTTTTCATATTCATGCTGATGCCTCACACAAAGCCATAGGAGTAGCCTTAGGTCAGGTAGAGGAGAAATTGCCCCATGCCATCTATTTTATCAATAAAAACATGTCAAAGGCGGAGCTAAATTATACTGTGACCGAAAAGGAACTCCTGGCTGTTGTGCATGCATTAAACAAATTTAGGCATTACATTATAGGCTATCAAACATTTGTGCATACTAACCATGCTGCAATCAAATATTTAATGAACAAACCATATGTGAATTCTAGAATTATATGATTGATGTTTTTATTACAATAATTTGATCTAACTATTGTTGATAAGCCTGGTAAAGAAAATGTTGTTGCAGACTTTATATCTAGAATAAATATGCCTGTAGGTGAAGAAGGAATGGTGGATGACCAATTACCAGACGAGCATTTGTTTGCTATTTTAGTTCTCTCCCCATGGTTTGCTGATATAGCAAACTATTTGGTATCAGCACAGTTCCCACCAAACTTTCCCTCCAAAGAAAAGAGCAATATAGTCAAGAAAAGTGCCCCCTTCACCTACATTGTGGGCAATCTCTTCAAACTTGGCCCAGATCAAATCTTGAGAAGGTGTGTAAGGGAAGAGGAAGTTTCTGACATCCTTCTAACCTGTCATGATGGGCCTTGTGGGGGTCACTTTGTAGCAAAGAGGACAACATTCAAAGTGTTACAAGTGGGCTATTATTGGCCCACTCTTCATTAGGATGTGAAGAAGTATATTAGTCAGTGTGATCGGTGCCAGAGGATGGGAAATCCTACTCCAAGAGATGAAATTCCCCTACAACCTCAAGTGACTTTCGAGCCATTTGACAAGTGGGGTATGGACTTTGAGCCTATCAACCCTCCTTCAAAGCAAAAACAATACATTATCGTGTGCACTAATCATTTGACTAAGTGGCCTGAAACCAAGGCAATTAAGGCAGCAACAGAAGAGAAGGTGGCTGATTTCCTAAGGGAGAATGTTTCTACAAATTTGGGTACCCTAGAGAGATAGTCACAGACCAAGGCAGCCAATTTACCTCCAACATGATTGAAGAACTACTAAGCCATCACAAAATCAAGCGTAGGACCTCCACTCCTCATCATCCACAAGCTAATGGGAAAGTGGAGGTGACCAACAGGGCACTAGAGAGCATCTTAACCAAGTTAGTGAGCAGCAGCAGGAAGGATTGGGCAAAGAGCCTAGTTGAGGCCACTTGGGCCTATAATACAACATGGAAGACCACCACTGGATTTACACCCTATGAGCTGGTCTATGGGAAAAAGGCTTTGTTGTCCATTGAGTTTGAATATAACACATTGAGGATGGTAGCCCAACTAGATTTGGATCTCAGTCATGCACAAAAAGAAATATTGTTCCAATTAAATGGCTTGGATGAATTCAGAATGCATGCCCTCCTACATACAGAGATAGTTCATCTTCAGAGGAAGATCTAGCATGATAAACATATTAAGGAGAAGCAATTTTAAGAGGGCGATTGGGCATTGTTATATGATTCTAGGTATAAAGACTTCAAGGGCAAGCTAAGGACAAGATGGCTCAGACCTTATGTGGTGGAAAGATGCCATGACAATGGTTCAGTGCAAATCATAACTATAGATGAAGAAGCCATTCCATTGCTTGTTAATGACTACCAATTGAAAATGTACAAGAGGCCTTTATCAAATCAAGAGTTCATTGAAAATATCAATAAAACAGTGATGATGGTGGAGCAAGTTCTAGCTCCTCCCTCATCAAGTCATTGAAAAAAGAAAAAAAAGAAAAAAAGAATAAGGATTCAGGTGAAAACCTCCATGAGGCACCTGAGTCCCATCTTTGGGTTGAAAACTTCGTGAGGCGGCCCAATGATGAAAAAAAAATGAAAAAAAAGAATAATAAGATCCCTGGGTGAAAACCTTCCTTGAGGTGCCCAAGGCAAACATCTATGGTGAAAACCTCTCTGAAGCAGCCTAGGTATTTGTCAAAAAAGAAAAAAGAGATAAAAATATGTAATTTTTATTTATAGGTGGACAAGAAAGATAGTTAAGGAGAAAAAAGAGGATCTAAAGGGCACCCTGCCTCACACATATCCATCTCCTCCACTCCTTACCATGCATCACTCCATCATTTCTATCGTTTTCCGCTCCATTGCTTCTATTTAGGCAAAGAGTGTGTTTTCTACAGGATCCCTTGTATTCCTGTAGTAGCCTATCCCACAACATATCAATCATCAGGTATAGGTCTTCGCGAGGATGATCCAAGAGCTCTAGAAAAGTAGATAGAAGACAACAGAGGAGGAAGAAGAATGACCATGCAACAAATAAACAACGCAGCACCTCTGATCCTCGAAAACTACAACATGGCATCGAGACCACAGTTAAGTATCCCGCTCACTCATTCATATGCATCATTTGATCAAAAGTTGTAAGAGTCATGAGGTAGTTGGTTTATAAGTGAAAAGGTGGCTAGTTAACTTGGCCACCTTCATTCAATCATCACATACAAAACCTGGTGTCCCCTCACATGTGGCCGCAGTGAACTCAAAGATAGAGGAGGAGTAGGACAAGAAGTGGTTAACTATGGATTTGCGAGGTGGGAGATGATTATGAGGAGTGGGAAAAAAACATCGTTTTCATGCATGCATGCATTCCACCTCCTCGAAACTCCCTCACTCAAGTCGCGCTTATAAATATAGCCACCCACCAGAAGCACGGATCCATCGTTCTACAAGAGAATTTCAACAGGAGCATGCACAGTCTACAAGAGCAGTCTACCAGATACACAGAGGTAGTCTACAAGATAGGCAAAGAGGGGTTCAAGAGGGAATATCATGAGAATTGTCCACTGCCACCATTCTAAAGAGGTAGGATCTAAAAATCCATCCCCATTTACAAGCAAATGAACTAGAAATGCTCTAAAAACTAGTGGATATAACAACTATGGGAGGTGAAGTACATACATAGGAAACTCTGTTTCTCCTGAATTTAAAATTCTTGTGTCAAACCTCTCATTTCCTCCTCAAGCCTCACAAGCAAGATGATAGGAGGGTTTAATAGGAGAGAACCCACAAACACTGTGAGGATATAACAACACCCCCAAGTGCTTGAAATCTTTATAAGACACCAATGGATGGGGTTTTTCGAAAAATTCACAGGGTATGATGATGAGGTGGCTCAAGAATTTTCTCATTCCCTCACTCCACACAGCAGAATCCATGTCATTGTTATAGTTAGAGGGCTCACTATAGATATCACCCCAGGGCTCATCAGTAGGGTCACCACACTTCCCCTAGGAATTCCATGGAGAAAATAAGATAAAGTAGAAAGTCAGGTGGCAAAAAGGAAATTCTTTTTAGAAGGAGAAGAATCCACAAAGGATAAAAATGGAGTAAGGAGAGATAGTTTGCCATACCCATGGAGTGAGGTAGTTTACCAAATCATCAAATATATCTCATGTGAGGGTAGATACAGTGTTGTTTATGGCTACCATTTTAGAATTCTTGAAGAATTAAGATTTGGGGTAGAAATACCAGTTCACCAAAGACTCAGCATACCCTATTTCTTGATGCAATCACTCATAGACTCCAACAACAAAGTAAAGGAAGAGAATTCCGAACAATTTTCTCACCATGGATTGATCAGGATCCTCATTGAGGATGCCCTCAAAAACCTTAGGATCCCAATAACATGGTCAGTATTCAGAGACTTACCAGCAGAGGATGACATCAAAACCCTCACCTATGATGTTAGTCCTTCTGTTAGTAAGGAGGAGGCAAAACAAGAAGAAGAAGATAAAGAGGTAGATGGGGATGAAATGCATGAAGAAAAAACTAATACAGAGGAACATGATGATGAAGAAGAAGGAGGAGGAGAAGAGAAGGAGAATGATGTTGAAACAGAGGAAGAAACAAAGGAAGAAACTGATGGAGATGAGAAAGAACAACAAGAGGAAGAAAATAAGAAAAATAGAGAGGAAGAAGGCATTGAAACAAAATGGGAAGTACACAAGGAAGAGTCACCTAGGGTGTCTCCAAAGGCCCCTGCGAGGGAGGTAGTAACTGCCCTCACTGCTCTCAGCACCCCAGTCAAGCAAAAAGGGAAAAGAAGGAGGCAAACCCCTCTATATTTCAGAACAAGGAAGAGCACAAGAATCAAACAAGAGAAGATCAAGGAAATGGGCAAAGAGCTAAGTGGCTTAAGAGATGGAGAAGCAATAATTAGAGATAAACTCGAGAGGGAAAATGCATGGCTGAGAGGACAACTTCAGGAAAGGGAAAACTTACTAGCATGTATGGCTAGCCTTTCCTTGGAGGCCATCCAATGTAGGATGCCAGCTAAATCCTATGCTCTTTACCTCAGAGAACAATGGCTGCAATTTTAGATTAAAACACTAGCACAAAGGGGCACCATGCCATTTCAAGACTATAGGCAGTTTATTGATCTTTGTGATCAAAGTACACTAGAGGATAGGGCCAAAATGGCTGAGTTTTACTTGCACAACATGACCCTCACAGACATGAATGTTTTGGATCCTAATGTCGAGCTAGGAGATCTACAATTAATGGCTTTGGCATCATGGATGAACCATGAGGAGTCAAGGGTTGTAGAGATGAAAAGAATATTAGCCAGAGAGAAAAATGAACCTCTTTTCATCAGAGCTAAACAATCAAATCCCAAGGCCCTAGTCAGCACCCATAATCTAATTGCAAATGATCCTCAGCTGGCACCTAGATATCTTGCTGCCCAAGAGCAAGAAATTTCACATTTTGAGGATATGTTTAGGCTGCTAGGAGATGATAGTATGCATGCCTACTCAAGGAGATGGAACACACTGCCACACAGCTTGAAGATCAGAGAATTTCAATCCCCTCAAAGGTTTATAGAGGCACTCAACATGACACCTATGTATAAGCAATCAACGCAAAGCTTGAAGGTCAATTGGATAGGCCTAAAACTCAGTCCACTGCTACTACTAGGAATGCTAGAAGGGAGAAAAGAAGAAGAGGAAAAGAGGCAGTGGGAAGAAGTAGAAAGGAAATCAAGCTTCTATGCACAAGAAGAAGAGACCACAACAAAGGCATGGGATGTCAGAGAGGCTACCAGAGCCATGAAGGACATGGGCATTGACTAAGTTGCTCAGAGGATGAGCAACACTTTCAGTAGGGGGTGATGATAATCATTGGGTAATTATATGGGCCTTAATTCACCTCCTAGCTTAGTCAAACCAACTATTCTCACAACTTATTTCATACTTTTGATTATATTTTTCTTATGAGATGAGTTAGAGTTGGATATTTTGCTTTGTGGTCTAATGTGCATGTAATGTAGGATTAAAGGGTTAAAACAAGGCATGTTGTTAAAGATCTTGGTCAAAACTTGAATGGGACAAGGGAGATGAATTATAGGAGGGAAATCCTCCTCAATTACTACCCCTCCATTCGAATATTCCTCCATCGGCTCGGAGTGCAACTAGCCAAATCATGGGGACTAGAAGGCAGTCGAGCAAGTGGAAGTCAAAGCACCAGTTTATCTCTAGTTTGGGAGCCAAGCCTCCCTAATTTTAAGGAAATCGTTGGAGACTTCAGTAGTATAAGTAGAGAGGCCTAGGACCTCAGTAGGATTCAAACTTTTGATTGTAAAACTTTACTTTATTTTTGAGCTGCAAGACTTGTGACAGCTTTGGATGTAATCCATTGTTTTGCTAATAAGAATGAGTTTTGTTTCGAGCCAGCACTAAGTTAACTCAGAGGGCTGATGCTCTTGGGTTAGGGCCCAACCCTAGTGGCTAAGGCTCCTCCTTACTATACATGTATGCTAGCGTAGATCCATGTTTTAATCGTTTATTTTCTTAAATATCTACATTTCCATTACAAAAGTGTGGAGTAGATTGGTTGTGTTTCAGATTTCTAGTTATCGCAATGGCTTTGGAGTTTGTTGTCTTGATTCATTACTTGGTTCATTTAATCGTTATTGTCTTCAATCACTCTCTTTCTGTAATAGATCTCACTCGTATTCTCATTTCCTTTAGCATGAAATACTTAAGTGTGAGCCAATAATTCACGTCTTAAGTGGATTATACCCGTAAATCTCCTTACCGTCCGATCCACAGCAAACTTAACAAATCACAGTCCAATTCATTTCAATGCTTGACTTTATGTGCTCCAGATCTCCACTGTCAATCTATCTATCTTGATCCAGTAGCTATTGAGAATTCTTCCACCTACTTTATGCGCTCCAAATCTCCACTGTCGATATGTTACGCCCTCGATCCAACGGCTGTCATTTCACCCAATCTCCAACTAGCTTGGCCGATCTCCACCGCTAATCAACCCCACCTAATCCAACGGCTATCACACAATCTCGCGCAGATTCTTGCATGACCGATATCTGCCCGAGATCATGTGAGAAAAGTGGTTTTCTCGTGCTACATGTCACCCAGTTAGGCTAATCGCTCAAAATTTTGGAATTTCGCTTACAGCCTTGAGGGCATGCAAGAAACTGCTTACTGCCTACGGAAACCTGCTCCATCATTCAGCACATTTTTCCCTGATAAGATCTTCGTCGCTCATCCTCCGTTAATCATGTCCATCCATCTATTCACTCAATCTCATGCGATAGGATCTCCACCCTTCATCTTCTGATTAGTCTTGTTCTTTCATCTCTTGACTTAAACCTCCCGCGATAGGATCTCCGCCATTCATATTTCGATTGGTCTTTTTCATTCATCTCTTGACTTAAAACTCTCCTGATAAGATCTCCACCATTCATCTTCCGATTAGTCTTATTCGTCCATCTATCCACTTAACCTCCCGCGATAAGATCTTCGCCATTCATCCTCCATCAGTGTTATTCGTCCATCTATTCACACAATCTTCTGCGATAAGATCTCTGCCACTCATCTCCCATTAATATTGTTCCTGATTGATCCAACGGTTCCTATGCACTTCTGCTTCATTACGTCCTCCTTTCACTAATTTTGATCTTCGCTTGCTCTTCCGCTTGACTCCTTGCATGCTTGATTTTACCAAAAACACCAAAAATGTGAAAACAAACTTAGTTTAGTTTCCTTGCTTACACATTAGTTCGGGTTGATTCTCTTTACTTCTGTAACTTAGATACAAGCATTAGGTTAGTGTTGAATTAGAAAATATGCTTAGTTTAGTTGTTTAAATGGTTAATTAGGAAATGGTGTGATTTATCATTACATGTTGTTTTCTTCATCACTGCAGTAGAGTAGCTCTCTTAGAATAGATTTTCTCTTCTTCCATCAAAGAATGAAGTTTCTTCTGACTCTATAGAAGTCTGGATTGGAACCCCTAGGGTCTCTTGCCAGATGAACAAGTGACAATAGGCAGGACCTTCACTTCTACTTGTGCATATAGCACTGTCACCTCCAAGTTTGTACGAACCCTGGATTGATAAGTAAAGTTGGTAGCCCAGGAGTTGCATCATCCTTACTGCAATACTGGCACTCATCAGATATCTTGTGGAGGTATCCATCTCTAGGGCGAGGTCTAGTTATTGTGAGATAGGAGATCTTGTGGAGGTATCCATCTCTGAGGTGAGGTCTTGTTATGGTGAGACAAGATATCTTGTGGGGGTATCCATCTTTGAGGCAAGGTTTTTTTCATGTGTGGCCTATTTGTGTGGGTTTGTTTTAGTGTTGCTGTTGTTGCACAAAAGCGTGTGAGGTACTGACAATTCCTTGTGTGGTGGAATTGAGAGCATATGCGACAATAACACCATGTGATTTTTTCTTGGTTTGAGGGATTCTTATAGGGGATTTGGCCTACCAGGCGGAAGATATCGTTGAATCGACTCAATTCGCGACATTTTTTGATAAAATGATTGAGTTTTGTCGCATAATGCACATGTAATGGAAGAATTTCTTTGCCATGTGATTTTTTATTGTTTTGGGCTTGCCCTAGCTTGGTGATGGTGATGGGAGGTGAAATGGTGGGGGCCTATCAGTCGTTTCTCCTTGAACATACACAAGACATCTAGGGGTCCTTCTTCCCTGGGTGGTGGGGTGGGTTTTGTGGATTCCATATCTGAGTCTAGTAAGTCTGGATTTTCTTTCACAAAGTTACGTATGAAATTCGTAGTTTTCGGAATTGAGGGAGGTGACAACACCTCCTTTTATGATGGTTCTCCCCACAGATTGTGCATATGTGGTATTGTTGCCTAGACCTCTTTCTTGGGTCCTCCAGGGTGTTGGGTTGGACTTGGTAGCGTGTCCATAATTCTGGGCACCATTCTACCAAATGGGTAGGGTCATCACATATAACACAAGGTAAAGTGGAGGGATGAAAATATGGCTTATTTCGTCCTCGTGTGTTGTAGGTGGGTGTGGAGATGGATGATACCTCTTCCTGTATGTAGAAGATGTTTTGGCATTTTTCGTTCTGTGGAGACGAGGTTGGCGCTAGGGATTCATTTTTCATGGTTTGGATGAGACCTTTTAGTGTCTTTTGGAGTTCATGGATATTTAGACAATGCTGAGTTTAATGGAAATATTTATCACATATGGCATATGCATGGTTGGTGCGTACTTCCTTTTTACGTAAGGGTACAATTTTTTCTCCTTTTTGTTGAGCTGATGTTACCAACGTGTTGGAAGCATTCATTATTTCTTTTAGTTCTTATATTTCGGGACATATATGTGTTGGGTGCCTGAAATCCTCACATAATTCGTAGGGTTGCACGGGTTTGAAGGAGTTGGAAGTTTCTCCTTTTTTACCATTTTGTTTTTCTTTTCTGGCAGTTTGAATTGTTGTAGGTGCCAGATGATTTTGGGTAGGGGTACTCCTCTGAAATGCGGATTAGGTACCAAACTGGTATTGCAAGAGTCCTATTTGGTAATGTGAGGGTTGCCATGGCTTGGTGTGAGATGAACCCAGGTGGGGGGCATAAGAAAGGGGTTTGTGTGATTGCAGGGGGTAAAGACCTGGATTCTTTAGTTGCAGGTGTTAAGGTTTATGGAACTGATTATGGTGTTTGGGTGGTGTTTGATGAAGTCAGCATGAAAACTGGTGCGTCGATAATTGGGACAATTTCTTGTATTACCGGAGGGTCTCCTAGGAATTTTCCTAGGAGACTTTATCGCTTAAACTAGCCTGGACTGAGCTAAGTGTAAGTAATGACCACTTCTTGGGATACTAAGGGAAACACATCATCTGGTGTGGGTGAAGTTGAATTCTCATAGTATATGAGTTGATCAATTGTAATGACCTTTCCCTCATGGGGTGACGTCATGATTTTAAACACCAATGAGGCGACTATGAGCATTTCGTACATATAGATTCGACCTAGGAGGATATTGTAATCCAACTAGGTGTCGAGTACTTCAATGTCTATTAGCAAATTTTTTCCAACCAAATTAACTAGAACGCTAGGGTATAGGTCAACGAGGGTAGAAGGGCAGCCATCGTACACTCTAAGCATTATGTCAAAATACTTAAGTTCAGGGGATCCTAATTTTTTCTAAACGGATTTGGACATGATGCATTTGGAAGCCCCTTCATCGATGATGCAACGATGGATATTGATATTCTGAACTGAGACAGAGATCTGGAAAGCAATGGTTGAGGGTAGCCGAGGAGTAGCTTTGTCCAAGTCAAAGACCATGAGACAGGAATCGGGTTGGTCAATTGCTCCTAAGGTCGAAGGCAGGGACTTCCGCTAGGTTGGGCATGTCTGCAGGACTTCAAGTGCTGACATAAATGATAGGGACTAATCCAATTCATCTACTATGTTGTAATTGTGGGAAGCTAATGAATTGAACCTTGCACACTGTAAAGGTCCTTTAACCATTTTAAGCATGACATCTATGGGAGTTCACATAATGGTCAATGGTCCAGTAGGTATAGTCTTAGCCGAGGTGGATGGGCTAGGCTCTGGGGGAGCCTCATAAGTATGATTCCTCATTTGCAAGAGGACGTCCTCTCCTGTCATGAAGATATCATGGTTATGAGTTTTGTTGAGGTTCCCTGTAGATGGGCCTTGTTGCTGGGTGTTAAAAATTCCCTGATGGGGAAATCGTTCCTACATGACTGCAGTTAGCTGGACACTTTTCCCTCTACTGTTGTGTATCCTTTTTAAATAAGGAAGTTGGGTACATTGATGGGTATAATGGCCATATTAACCGCAGATGGTGCATGCCTTATTAGTCCGAAGACTAGTGTTCTTGCCCCCTTTCTGCGAGTTGTTGTTGGTTGTACCCTAGTTTTGGTTTCAGTTGGGGTTATCCCTTCCTGGTGCCCTTAGGGGTTGTTGTTGGTTGTTTCCTCCCCACTCGAGCTCTCCCTTTGGATTATTTTTTCCTAGCACTGTTAGAATAATTAACATAATTTAGTTGTTCTTCTGATTGATGCAATGAAGCAAGAGATGGTTGCACTAGATTTATCCATACATTATTTTTGTTTGGCGGGTTGTTCTTTTATAGAGTTGGGAAAGGAGAATAATGGTTCTCCTGTCCCTAGTTAACATACAGGTTCGGAGGAGCATACGTTTTATTCGTACTCTAGGAGGAGTATTGATTTCCTTGTGGGGGATGATACGAGCCTCCTTGGGGGGGCTTGTATTGGTTAACCCTATTGCTTATATTCTGCATAGGTGTGAGTTGACCATTATAATACCCAGTATTTTGTAATGGTGGCAACAAAGGCCTTTGAACATCTTAAAGAGGCAATGTGCCAAGCACCGGTCTTAGCTACACCAGACTTCACAAAAACCTTTATTGTGGAATGTGATGCTTTAGGAAATGGAATTGGTGTTGTTCTAATGCAAGACGAAAGACCCATTGCTTTTGAAAGTTGTCCAATCAAGGGAAAGTTTTTAAGCAAAGCTATTTATGAGAAGGAAATGTTGGCAATACTCCATGCACTTAAGAAATGGCGACCCTACCTAATGGGAAGACACTTCAAGGTAAAAACGGATCATGATAGCCTTAAATACTTTTTAGATCAAAGATTATCCTCTGAAGAGCAGCAAAAATGGGTCACAAAGATGTTGGGTTATGAATTTGAAATCATCTACAAAAAAGGAAAGCAAAATGTGGTGGCAGATGCACTCTCAAGAAAGGATGAGGATGTGGAAGCATTGTTGTGTGCCATTTCTATTATCCAACCAGATTGGATAAATGAAGCGAGGGAGGAATGGAAGAATGACGAAGAAGTGTGGGCACTTATTCGAAAGCTACAACAAGATTCCAGTACGTCTGATACATTTAGCTGGAAAAATGATTCGTTATGGTACAAAGATCGCTTATACCTTTGTAAGAATTCCTAGCTAAAACAAAAGATTCTTATGGAATTGCACACTTCTCCCTTAGGAGGGCACTCAGGATTTCTAAAAACTTACCACAGGGTTAAGAAGGAATTTCTTTGGGATGGCCTTAAATCAGATATTCAAAAGTTTGTGGCGGAATGTTTGGTTTGCCAACAAAATAAAGTGGAAACAATTAAGACACCGGGTCTATTACAACCTTTACCCATTCCAAGCCAACGTTGGGAGGAGGTTTCAATGGATCTTATCACAAGTTTACCCAAGTCTAAGGGAAAAAGTGTCATCATGGTGGTAGTTGACAGACTTACCATGTATGCACACTTTTGTGCATTATCACATCCATTTAAAGCCAGTACAGTTTCTACTGCATTTATGGAAACAATTCAAAAGCTGCATGGAAACCCAAAGATTATTGTAAGTGACAGAGATCCCATTTTCACTGGAAATTTTTGGACAGAATTATTTTCTTGTCTTGGTACTCAGTTAGCTCATAGCTCATCTTATCATCCTCAATCTGATGGGCCAACTGAGATAGTAAACAAATGTTTGGAAGGATATCTTCGTTGCTTTGTATCTGACAAATAGACACAATGGGTCAAATGGTTTCCTCTGGCTGAATGGTGGTATAACACTTCCTTCCATACAGCAACAAAAATGACCCCATTTATGGCACTTTATGGGTATCAACCACCATCCATCACATCATATTTAAGAGAAAATTCTAAGGTTGAGGCAGTGGAACATCACATCGAACATCAACAACAAGTCCTCCAACTCTTAAAGGATAACCGCGTGTTGGCACAAAATAGAATGAAACAACAGGCAGATCAACATCACAGTGAAAGAAGTTTTGATGTAGGTGATTGGGTATTCCTACGGCTACAACCATATAAGAAAATGTCCCTCAAGCAAGCTAAGAAGGATAATAAATTATCACCAAAGTATTATGGTCCGTACAAGGTGTTGCAAAAGATTGGTACTATGGCATACAAATTGGAGCTTCCTGCAGCTTCTCGATTGCACCCAGTTTTCCACGTTTCATGTTTAAAGAAGGTTATAGGCGACAAGCTCCCAGTTCAAACAATATTGCCAGAACTTGACGAGGAAGGAAAGATTGTATTGGAACCGGAAGCAGTCACAGAAGCAAGAACTCGACAGCTACGGAATCGTTCAATTTCAGAGTATCTTATCAAGTGGAAGAACTTATCCACTGAAGATTCCACATGGGAGGATGAGAATTTTATGCAAAAGTATATAGAACTACTCAAGCGTTGAGGACAACACTTTTTTGAAGGAGAGGGGCATGTTGGGTCCCTATAATACTAGTGATTACCCCATTACTATTGTAGTTATACCCCTTATTAATATTGTTGTACCCCTATTGCCCCCATATTGTTACTACTGTGCCCCATAGAATCCCTCTATTGTTATTTTTGTGGCTTTATATTATTATTCTTAGGTCGGTTGGATTATATTGTGACTCCTTAGACTCCTATATATAGAAAGGAGGTTTTGTCATTTGAATTATCCAAGAATTGTTCATTTATGTAATGTAAAGGAGGTTTCCCCCTCGAAGAGGCTGAATTCTAAGGCTTTGATCTATCTTTTCTATCTTTTCTTGAGCTGGTTTCATAACAGTATGTGGTAAATGTAACCCAATTGATTGTAGATTAGCTCCATTTGTTGAGCTTTATTGATGGCTTCTTCCTTGGTTAATTGGAATGTTTTAGCCACGTCTTTTGAGATTTCGTAGGTGAGGGATCTCAAGAAAATGTCGAGTACTTTATCTTCAAAATCAGTTTTTCACAAGTTGCGGTGTTTCCACCACTCTTGGATGTGATTCAAGATGTGGGTAGCCTGCATTTTCTTGAAATTGGTTAGAAGCTCCAACCTAGAATCATGGCAGATTGGGAGTTGGAAGAAAGTAAGGAATTCTTTAGCTAATGAGCTAAAGGTTCTGTGAGATGCAAAGGGTTGGTCTATATACCACTTCGCACCAGGCCCTATCAGGGTGCGTTGAAATAGCCTTAATCTAATAGTATCTTCTGTGATACTATTAGATGAACACCACAGGTGAAATGTCATGACATGGTTCCCTGGGTCTTCACCCTGATTTCCCTCAAATTTTGGAATATCTGAAGGGAGCTTTGTGGGAATGGCTGGCCAATTTTGGCCATGTTCGATCGGGTCATTTTTGAGCTTTCTTAAATCTGGGAGATTTAGCGAAGCTAAAAATGGGATCTGTGCATTTTATTCCATCGTAAATCAATTATGGACATCTATGTGCAGTGGAGTCCTCTCTGGGAATGTCACGGAATATTACCCTAATTGGTAGCTTTGGGACTACCCAGAGGAGAAGTGTTGTGCTCCCAAAGTGGGTTGCATGTGGAGATCCTTTAGGAGTGGTGAAGGGTGTCCCTTTCCGTGGAGGAGTTCCAAGAAAAGTTGCACCAATAAATGAGGATCCAATAATGGTGGCTGAATGATGTCTTCTCTGCCTAAATGGTGAGAGTCCTAGTACGCCTCCCGGTAATGGGGGGAGGTTTAAGAAACACCTAGATCAATGGGGAGTCATGGGGTCCCCTATGGTGTCGATTTAGATTATGCGCTACCTTTATTTTAGTGATGGGCGGATATATATATACTAATGAAAAATGGATCACATACATCAATCAAAGAGAAAATATCAATTTTTTATTTTCCTTTAATTAAACTATGTGACCAAGCAAACAAAAAACGGGTTTTGTTTGTTGTGTATGATAAATAGTCCTATGAAGACCTAATCATCCTTTTCACTCTCAATATAACTGGGCCTTGTGGAGATAACCTTTGATGGGTCTTGGGGCAACGTCCTGAAAGAACTAGTGATGCCTTCCAGTAGCTGAGCAATCAACCAAAGTAATGGTAATGAGGATCGCGTTTTGCCTACACCGTCACCAATAGGGAAGGATGCCCTAGTTTTGGCCACTAAGAACCTTCGTTCCATGTGAGCATTCGAGTATTTATCTTCTTGGTAATCAGTTACTAGTACCGAGCACTAGATGGGTTAGGTAGCCCCAAAGAGTACTGCATGCATTGGGCCTAAGCCGAACCCCCTCTGAATAGGGTCTTTGCCATGCTCAGGTTTTCTTTTCTGTTGAATTGTTGAAGGATTTTTAAGATCCCTAGAAAGTCAACAACTATGTTTCATTGGTGAATCATGACCATGGCGGCTTATGGGATGCCTACCCCTAATGGTCTTAACCTGAACTAAAAAAAAATATTGTGGCCCCTGTGGCGAAACTTAATTTTTTCGAGTTATAAGTGTTTTTAAAGAGGCTTATTTCACTTATGGGGTGAGTTGTTAAGCTAAAATAGACTAAGTAACCAAAGATCCAAAAATGGATGGTCTTTGAGTACACAGTGTATGGAGGCTTAATATGTGATGCAGTGTGAACATACAAGTGTGATAAGATTTGGATATGCGATGATCCTTTTTAATATCCTTTTAAGTACACTAGGTGTTGTTTGTTCCTTGCATGGAAAAAGAAAATTGTTTGTGGATTATAGGTCACTTACTTTTTCCTATTAAACGATGTGGAGTTTAATGAAGGAGATGGAAATTCAACTATTTTCAAGAAAGTTTTCATATGCAAGCCCAGGCTCATCTAGGAGATGCAAGGGAAGTAGAAATTACTCACTTCCTTTACTATCATTTTCTCCTAGTCCTAAAAAAAATTGTGCTTTGGTTAGTAACAAGATTCATGGATAATGGCGACTTGCTTTACTAATTGAACTAATGTGATTTTCCAAAAATGAATCGAATAGTTTGAAAATATATGTGGATTATGGCCACTTACTTTTCTCCCTAATTATGTTATGTTGGTATTTGTTTGAAACTAAAATGAAAAAATAAAACAATAAAAAATATAGTTGCTTGATGAAACGGGGTTCGTTCAAGCAACTAGGGGTACTGAACAGTAAATACAGAATGCAAAGGTGGAGGCAATTCACTAGGAGCTGCCAATCACCTGAGAAAACTGAAAAATACAAGGCTTTTTGATGTTTTTATGTCTTCCATGTGTGTTCTATAGAAACATACATGTGCTTCATAGTTCTCAAAGATACAGATGCGCACTTTGCATCTGTCAAAGAAGAAAGTGCGTGGGTGAGAAAATTCAGAAATTTATTCACTTCCGTGGGCTCATAATAGGTCCAGAGGGACTATAAAAATTCTAGGGAATTGAGGAGCACGTTGAAGGATGTTTGTGCAAAGAGGAGGTCCTACAAACAATATCTAGATTAATGAAAAGAGACCAGTGGAGTCACCATTCCTATTGTAGTGTTTTTGGAGCACAAGTGTACCAAAAAACACCCCCTTAGCAATGGATTGTTACCTGCAAAGGATCACAATCAAATTTGGTGTTGTTAGTGGACAGACTTAAATAAACACAACATTGTAAACAATGGATACAATGCATACAAAAACACAAACTTAAACAAAGAGGTTCATGAACATAAAAATGCTCAAATGGAGCAAACACATTAATAATATATGGAAAATATCCCTTTATTGATTTCTGGTGGTAGAGGTTGACTACAATCAGAATACTAGAGCATTTGAAGAGAATTCCTTGAGCTAGGGAGCTCAATAATCCTTAGCAAGGACGTTTCCTTTCCTCAATCTCTTTGTAAGTTTCTCCTCTCTCTCAAGGAAGTGTGAAGACTCTCCACAGGATGGATTGTTCTTCACTCACTAAGATGTTGGGTTGGTTAGAAGAAATTTGGTCAACATGTTAGTGCTCTTCACTTCCTTGGTTCAACAATGAAATGGTGGTTTTCTTACAAGAAATTTGGTCATCATAACAATGTCTCTTCTTTTTGGCTCTCCCGTGGCCTGTTTATATAGATTTTTTTTAATCCCTCTTCCCTCTCTTGGTACATGTATGATAAAGACACATGAGAAGGACACGATGATTCCATTGAGGGATGCACTTCTATAAGGCAACTCAAATTCGGCTATACTAAGCCGACCTCGTATCAAGAAATCGGCTCCAAGTGTGTGGAGTGGTCCCGGACTATTGAGTCACCTTTTCTGCAATTGCGCGGTTTTTTTGGTTATATGCCGTGTGTGCGCATTTATAGATGAAATATATGTGTGACCTCAATTAATTTTCTTTATAAACTTTGGACATTAGGAGAACCTTTGATTTTTGAATCTTTGTAATGTATTCAGATGGAAAATTGCCCACCTATGCATTTTGCTAGACACTTTTAATGTCTTTTGGATTGTACTAGAAGGCATACGATTTTCTTGTGTTAACACTTTATCTAGATCTGCCCACTCCATGACAGCTTTGATATTTTCCAGGTCCATTGTTATACCTTCCTTAGAAATAACATGTCCCAAGCGATGAAATTCAATATAAAATAAATTGTACTTACTAAGCTTGGAATTCAATTGATGTTGTCTCAACAATATCAATACTATTTCCAGTTGTTCTTCATGATCTTACTCATTCTTAGAATATATCAATATTTCATCAGTGAACACTATCACAAACATGTCCAGATAACGGCACAATGCACAATTCATCAAACACATGAAAGTAGCCAGAGCATTAGTAAGACTAAACAGAACCACTACAAACTCATAATGCCCATACCCAGTACATAATGTAGTCTTGTAGATTTCCTCTTCTTTGATGAGTAGTTGATGATAACCTGATCTCAGATAAATCTTTGAGAACACTACCGCTCCCTTCAACTAATCAAACAAGTCATCAATCTGTGGCAATGGATACTTGTTTTTAATTGTCACCTTGTTCAATTGCATGTAAACAATGCACAACCTAAAAGTATCAGCCTTTTTCTTCACAAACGACATGGGTGCACTCCAAGGCGATACACTTAGCCTAATATATACTTATCAAACATTTCCTTAAGCTACAACTTTAGTTCCACTAACTCTAGATTGCTCATCCTGTAAGGTGCCTTTGATGTCGGTGCTCCTCCTGGTACAAACTCAATAGAGATTTCCACTTGCCTATGAGGCGGTAACTTTGAAACCTCTACTAAAAGTACTTCCTGAGACTACTGCAAAACCATATCTCTTCAAGGCTTCAAGATCCTCAACATGCTTCCCCTTTTCACTAGAAATATGAATTGCAAACAAGAAACATCCTTTCCTACAACCATGTTTGGCCTGTATAGTTGTAACCATTCTCACTAATGTAGGATTTTTCTTACCTTGCAATATTCTCCTCTCTCCATCATCTTATGATAACTCAATAGCCTTCTCAAAACAATCTAGATTAGTCATGTGAAGGTACTTCCAATTCATATCCAAAAGCGTAATGTACGAAGCCAAAGAAAGCACATTTAGATGTGCTAATGTAGGCATTCCATTCATCTCAAATGCACAATCTCTTACCCAATGAAAAACTCTTTTCTTGGTCCCTGTAGCCAACTGCACCAACCAAGACTCTGCATGCACTTCTTTACTCAAGCCACACTTATCCACAAAGTCAGGATTAACATAACCATAATTAGATCCATGATCAATCAAAATGGAAAGAACTCGATCACGAAGCTTACCTTCCATCTCAATAATGGATACCTAGTGATCCACCTACTTGCTATCAAATGTTGCATAAATTTGAATAATGCTCTAACCAACATCCCCAACTGTCTGTGCCTCTTGAGCACTATAGATCTAAGGTCTGCTACCCTGGTACAACAGACAATCCTTCTTGTGATGATCTTTTCCACATATCCAACAATGCAATGGTTCTCTACCACTTCTCTTATTTTTCTACTCTCCAGGATGAGATCCACATCCCTTCTCTGTTTTAATAAGCTTCTTATAAGGAACCACAATTTTTTCTCACCTAAATCCTGAGGCATTTTCCTCTTTGGAGGCTATTTTTCTTTTGTCTTGTAATTTACCTTCCAGACACGTTGTTGGGTAGCGGAGGCCTTGCGTAATGGTTTTGGGCTTAAAGCCCATAAGTTAGGATAATGATATTGTAAAAGTTCCGCGAAGTACGTGAAGCACGAAATGTAATAGGTTGAGTCAAAGGGTTGTCTGCCCGAAAATAATATAAAATAATAGGAAGTGAGTCAGCCTGCCCATGGTCCGCAGACCATGGGAATGTATAAATAGAGCGAGGCTCTAAGGTTAGAAGTAGATTCTTGGTGAAAGATCGAATGTATTATGGGTCTGTGAAAGTAATATTCACTCTGAGTCTGTAAGTCCGAGTCATGGGTGTTAGTGGTTAGATAGAGGCTCCATACCTGTGTGCGCGGAGGCCTGGTAGAGTCCGCAGTTGCGTGTGCGGACCCCTGCAGCTATGTGCGCAGGGCAGGAAGTGGATTGTATTGAAACGAAGACATTAATAAAGATAAGTTGGTTCTGAAATATTGCAGATCTATTTATATTATGGTTTATGCATCTATTAGGATCTATATGTTTATGCTTATGTTATGAGTTTATGCAAATCTGTAAGATTTACGGGTGCGTGCACTGGTTATAACTGTTAAATGCTTGCTAAATACCTTAAAATCTAGAATAAACACATTAAGAATAAGAATTAAGAAGCACCTTGCAGTGGATCTACACGGAAGACTGATAGCAGTGCAGAGCGGCACGAAGGCACATATCAGTTCGCGACCCTTCTAGTCCCCATCGAGACATCCCTAGGGTGCGGAAACCTGGTTCTAGCAGCCTCCCAGACTACCTCGAGTGAGACTTCAGTCTGTGCTCCGCGGACTGTTGCCAAAAGGGTCGGTAGTGCGAGATTTGTTTGGCTAGATCACTTCTGAACCTGGGTCAAGCCCCAACAAGCCAACAAATGGTTCCATTGCTGGGAACGAGATCTGCCTAAGGGATGTCCGACATCGGAATGCTGGAACCCAACAAAGAAGAAGATTGAAGATTGGTTGGATCAAAAGCTGTACGAGTTCGTGATTGGCCTCAGTACACCACCTCTGCCAAACCAGAAGTTGACATGGCGAGCGCGATCAAGTTGCCTGTATTTAGAGGAGTAGGAAGTGAAGATCCAAAATAGTTTTGGTTCGTAGTAAGGGAAGTATGGGAAGCGCACGAAGTTACAGACGATAATATTAAAAGGGATACCTTGGTTAGTGCGCTGCAGGATCACGCGCTGACTTGGTATATCAATCACTCCAGTGATCACCCTAATTCCGGAATAGCGGAGATCCGAAATGCATTGAACAAAGAGTTTAGCTGACCAAAATCAGAGACACAGTCAATCAAAGGGTTCAAGGAGATTATGATGCTCTTGGGTGAAACCCCTTGGGATCTAGATCAGAGACTGAAGAGTACGATCCAAGAGGCTAACATGACATTAACAGATGCGCAGCATTGCGCGTGGTTTGTGGCATCTTTGACGCGACATTTGAGCACGGCGCTGTCACAGCAGAAGATCTCGACCCAGGCTGAAGCATTAGAGATAGCGATGAGGTTGCATGAGACTCCTATTTAGGATACTGGGTTGGGAGTTCAGTATATCCATGAGCAACTACAAAACCTTTTCTTGGAGATGCAGATTTTGAAACAGGGGAAGGCGCCCCAGCCAAAAGCGCGCGAAAAAATATGGTGCATAAAATGTAGAAGCCAAGGCCATGACAAGGATCATTGTCCAGTATTTATGAACTATTTGGCAGGGGGGACCAATGCCATTGCGACCAGAGCCACAGGTGGGGCCAAGTGTGGCACCCTCACTCTGGTGCGCAATCTGTCAGGTGGGAGGAAAGCACACCATAGACAATTGTCACCTACTACAAAAATTTACCCAGACCCCCCAGCAGCTATTTTGCAACTTTTGTAGATCGGTGGGCCACGATGAACGAGACTGCCGTAGTTATGAATTGTTGATGGATCGAACACCTGCCTACAGGATGCAGACTGAGGCACGAGGTCAGGATCCAGCCACAGCGATAGCGCGCGGTGGGTTCCAAGGGTGAGGACAAGGACGGGGAGGAATGGGGCCAGGAAGGGGCCGTGGGTAGCTAATCTGTTATAACTGTGGAGGACCAGGGCACTACGCACGTGATTGTACTAACCCGACCAAAATATCGTGCCCCTATTGCGAACAGTTTGATCATGAAATGATAGATTTCCCCATGCTGATAGCACAGATACTTGAGAAAAGGGCAGCACAACCTACGCCGACACAGAACGTCGAAATGATGAGGTCTGAACCATGCGAGGAATACCCCAATGTGAACATGATGCTTAGAAGTGGCGCGGCCATAGGGGAAGATAAGGGGGAATTAACTGAGGAAAAACCAGGGGTTCGCAAGACTCCTACAAAGCAGCCTGAGTTCGACTTGGAACACGCAAAGAAGACATTTTAGGAAGCTAAGAAGAGCTTCGCGGAGGTCTCTACTTCAGGTAGTAAGGAGCAAACTGGGCCGGAAATGGATCCCTCAATGCTAACTACCTTTATAGAGACATGTATGAAGTTGCTACGCGACAATAAGGCAGTTAAATGATTACAAGAGCTGATAACTAGGTGTGCAGGTTCAGTGAACATCGCGTGGTTCAGAAACTGGGAAAACATGCTTTGCGCACTGGATAGGAAATGCGATTAACGACGCAGATAAACGATTATGATATGGATTAGATCATTCTGGACTTAGGCTCAGATGCTAATGTACTACCTAAACAGACATGGGAATGCATGGGCAAGCCAACATTATAGCAGTCTCCTATTCAATTACGAATGGCGAACCAACAAAAGATCTTGCCCGTGGGGAGACTGCAAGGAGTCACAGTGGATATAGAAGGCATGAGCACACAAATGGACTTTGAGGTAATATGAATTGTGGATGATAGTAACCCTTACCTCGCATTATTAGGGATAGACTGGGCCACAAATATGAATGGAGTCATTAATTTAAAGAAAAGGAAGATGATCTTTGAGAAAAGGTCCCTATGCATAGTCATTCTGCTAGACCTGGCTGAAGGAGCGCCCTAGACTGAACCCGTACGCAACGATGAAAACAATGATGACTTGGATCATATCTACAAGATAACTGCGCAAGATCAGGATTGGGTAAATCTGACTGCAGAAGGAAGAATATCATGGGAGCGTGTAGAGGCCTGCACTTCAGATTCAGATGAAGAAGACAAAAAATGGCTTAATCAGTTGAACGGAGTGACAACATTAAACTGCAACATGATGACTAGTTTATTGTGTTGCGTAACAGCTCAGGATCGAGCGCTGTCGACGTATGATGGGTTGACAACGGTGGACGAATTCCTGACCAAGTTTGAGAGCGCGGTACCAGAGCACCAGAGCTTTGATGCATTAAAATGGGCATTGCGTGCAATGCCTGCGCATAGGTTGGGAACACATGAAGGAACCTTTGCAAACTAGCATGGTTGCAGGTGAATGATGTAGATAAGGTTTGGGAAGTCGGAACTATGAATAACCGATAAATACAATGGATGCGATGACCTGCTCATGCACCTCACAAAATGGAACAAAGCCTATGGGGAAGAACCCCAGCCGAAGTGGGTACACTTATTTATTAATACCTGAGATGTCATTCCCATGCACTGGTATATTGAGACAGAACTTTGACACAGTACAAGTGAATGGGATATCTTACGTGAGGGATTTTTATTAACGTTATCATTTGAAGACCAATGGATGGATACTGTTGACGATGCATTGCAAGTGGTGAAAGCTGCCATTTTCAAAATACCACTGGAACCAGAAGAAATAATGCAGCCAGAGCAGTTGCATCACTTGAGCTAGGCCCTAGAATGTTACAATGTGTAGGTAGACGATGAAGAGGACGACCCTAGAAATATCACTATTTTGGAAATAGAGGGGAGTTACAAGGTTTTTAGACCCGCAATTAAGGACCCTGACATCACCATGCCATTGAAGAAGAAACAAGTGAACATTGGTACGAAGGAGGAGTCGAAGTACGCAATGCTTAGGGACTATTGGGATGATGCCACAGTGAATAAGGTCGTCGAGTTACTTAGATAATATCAAGACTTATTCCCAACCAAAATAACTGAGTTAAAAGGGATCCTTGGCGACCTAGGGGTGATGAAGATAACTCTAAAACCAGATGCGAAGCTAGTTAAGCAGTGTCCCTACCGCTTGAATCCGAAGTATAAGGAAAAGGTCTGCGAAGAATTGGACAAAATGATGGCAGCGGGAATTATTGAACCTATGGAAGAGTCTGACTGGGTGAGTCCTATGATAGTACAGGAGAAGAAACAGAAGGGAAAAATTTGAATCTGTGTGGACCTTCGAAAACTGAATGACGCTTGTGTTCATGACCCGTTCCCGACATCGTTTACAGGTGAAGTTCTAGAGAATGTTGGCGGATAGGAAGCGTACTCATTTACGGATGGGTTTTCAGGGTACCATCATATCAAGATCACGTCGGAAGATAGAAGCAAGACCACCTTCGCGACCGCATGGGGATTTTTTCAGTACATGGTTATGCCCTTTGGGTTAAAGAATGCCCCAACGATATTTTCACACGTAGTAGTGGCCGCGTTCAAGGAATTCATCCATAAGTTTTTGGAAGTTTACTTTGATGATTGGATTGTATTTGGGCTAGTCAAGAAACATATCGCAAGCTTACAGTTGATGTTGGATACGTGCCGACGACACCAGATTGCATTGAACCTTAAGAAATGCACTTTCCTCATCCCCTTCGGAAACTTGCTCGGTCATGTGGTTTGCCGACAAGGCCTGATGGTGGATCCCACGAAGGTTGTTGTCATACTCAATCTGGAGGCGCTGCGAAGCGTCAAACAACTGCGTGCCACATTGGGACACACTGGGTACTACCGAAAGTTCATTAAGAGCTATGCACAAATCATGGAACCTATGGAACAGTTGTTGAAAAAGGATGCTACATATTGTTGGAATGAGGAATGTAAGAAGAGTTTGGAGGTTCTCAAGGAAAAAATGGCATCCGCACCCATTCTGGTCTTTCCAAAGTGGGACATCGAATTTCATGTACATGTTGATGCATCGTGTATTGTGCTGGGTGTTGTACTTATGCAGGAAGGTGCGGAAGGCGTCGATCACCCGATCGTGTTCGCAAGCCGGCGGCTATCCAAAGCTGAAAATAACTACTCCACTACTGAGCGTGAGGGGTTGGCAATGGTATACGTGCTCCCAAAATACTGCCACTATCTACTCGGTGGACACTTGGAGATGTATATTGATCATTCCGCATTAAAATACTTAGTGAATAAGCCTGTGTTGGGGGGGCGCATTTGTAGATGGTTGTTATTGTTTCAAGAATATGATTTTGAAATCATTGAAAAGCCGAGATGTCTAAACGCAGGCCCAGATCACCTGTCCCAAATTAAGAATGGTGAAGGGCCCACAAACTTAGAAGAAGGACTACCTGATGAACAACTTTATGTAGTGTGCGTTGCGGATGGCCACTTTGAGGATATAATCCACTTCTTAACCACAGGGGCCGCACCACAGGGTATTTAGTTCAATAGAAGAAAGAATTGGTAATATACGCAGCAGACTTTACTGTTATTGTAGAGCACCTCTACAAAATGGGCAACGATGAAATGTTACGAAGCTATGTACCTGAATTTGAGCGAGGACAGATCCTTGTCGAAGCACATGAGGGGGTTGCAGGAGGACATTATGTGGGACGCGCCATAGCATAGAATATTCTTCGCACTGGACTATGGTGGCCAAATCTACATCAAGACTCAAAAGCATATTGTCGAGCCAGTGATGTATGTCAACGAACTGGGAAACCATCGCGAAGGGACGAAATGCCACTCAAGCCACAAATGACGTTGCAACCATTCGAAAAATGGGTGATCAACTTTGTGGGGCCTATCACACCTCAAGGAAAGACGAGTGCACACTATATCATCACCGCGACAGAATACTTGACTCGATGGGCAGAAGAACAGTCGGTTAAAGACTGCATGACCACTACAACTGCGAAATTTTTGTTCAAAAATGTGTTGACACGGTTTAGATGCCAAAAAATTTTAATTAGAGACTGTGGAATGCACTTCCTGAATGAGAGTATCAGCGTGCTCACTGAGGAATTTTAGATATATCATCAACAGAGTACGTCATACCATCCACAAGTGAATGGGACTATTGAAGCTTTTAATAAAATTTTGGAGACTACGTTAACCAAGGTATGTAATGCACAACGAAACGATTTGGATTTGAGCATACCTACTGTGCTATGGGCATACCGAACCACATGCAAGAAGTTGATGGGTCAGACATCTTTCCAGTTAGTCTATGGCATGGAAGCCATCATGCCAATGGAATACATTGTACCTAGTTTACGAACAACAACGATGACAGGCATGGCAGACCGCGGGGCTTTGGAAGAAAGGCTTGCGCAACTGGAAGAACTTGGGGAGGAATTGTTTTTGGCAGGATTCCATTAGTAGGTACAGAAACAGCGAGAAAAATCTTGGCATGATCACCATATCAATTTGCGTACGTTCAAAGAAAATTATATAGTATTACTATATGACAGCAAGTTTGAGAAATTCCCAAGAAAGCTACGAATGCATTGGTTGGGACCCTATGTAGTCAAAGAAGTCACAGATGGAGGTGCGATCCAGCTCGGCAAGCTTAATGGATAGCCCTTCCTAGGTAGAGTAAATATACATGGGTGGGCTGATGGCCTGACTAACCGACCGACATACAGTCTCACCACTCCAGATAGTTGAAAGAGAGCATGGGACGATAAAGCAGTCTGTGAGGGAGCTGTGCAACAACAAGGGTGCGCGTAGAATCGGTATGTCACAAGGGTCGCGATTGTGCAGAAAGGGTTGCACTGTTGCATGGATAAACATGGAGGTGACTGTTGCTATCACTATTCATGACAAGATGTCTGAATTATGCCAAAAAGGAGCAAGCGGCGAGAAATTAAGATACAATGTACAAGCCAGATTCGGAACGATCTACTGTAGATGTAACGTTAAAGCACCAGAAAAGGAGGGAACGACTGAATTTGAATTTCAACACGTCTATAAATCACAAGGAGGCACCCATCGAACGATCTGTGGTATCGAGAGAAGTGAGCTATTGTGCCTTCCCACCAGTATGGAACTGTTGATCATTGATGGTAAAGGAGTAAGCCCAGCGGTTGTAATATGGCCGATGGCAATGCAAGACCTTCTGGATAGTGTGGTGGTGAGAACCGCGAACGTCGTGCCGAGTTCAACATCAACGATAGGGGATGTACCTAAAATTCTTAGACACGAAGCACAACTGGTCCAGATGCCGCTGCCTAAACCACAGGTTGGCCAGTGACCCATGAAAGATAAGGGAAAGACCACGAATATGGAGAAAAATGATGGAATTGTCATTCATAGTTCGTCTCTGATGCACCTCGAAGATTGGGATCTCACAGACAACAAAATTTTTCTTGCAAAAATGCAACACAAGCTGTAGCAGCCAGTGCATATAGTAGACCAAAATTTGGATACTTGATGCATTGGCACAAAGAGTTCCCAGATGTGGCACCCTAGCTTGAGCTAAAATCCTATGACGGGGTGCTTTGTGTTAACCAAGCAGAGAAGAATGAGCATCATCGGTTGCGCGAATTAGTAGACACAATGGAGAAGGAGCTTGAAGAAGAGTTGCAGGAGACAAGGAGGGAGCAAAAGAACGTAGTATGTCACTCACAGAGATGGTGGACCGCGAAGCCTGGGTAGCGCGTATCACCGCACCGACGAGTGTCTCGGGATGAGTGAAGATGATTGTGTTGGGGGCCTGTTGGGTAGCGGAGGCCCCACATAACGGTTTTGGGGCCTAAGGCCCATAAGTTAGGATAATGATATTGTAAAAGTTCCACGAAGTACGCAAAGCGCGAAATGTAATAGGTTGAGTCAAAGGGTTGTCCATCCGAAAATAATATAAAATAATAGGAAGTGAGTGGGCCTGCCCATGGTTCGCGGACCATGGGAAGGTATAAATGGAGTGAGGCTCTAAGGTTAGAAGTATCTTCTTGGTGAAATATCAAATGTATTATGGGTCTGCGAAAGTAATATTCGCTCTGAGTTTGTAAGTCCGAGTCGTGGGTGTTAGTGGTTAGATAGAGGCTCCGCAGCTGTGTGCACGAAGGCTTGGTAGAGTCCGCAGCTGTGTGTGCGGACCCTCGTAGCTGTGCGCCTAGCGCAGGAAGTGGATTGTACTAAAACAAAGACATTATTAAAGATAATTTGGTTCTAAAATATTGTCAATCTGTTTATATTCTGGTTTATGCATCTGTTAGGATCTATATGTTTCTTCTTATGTTATGAGTTTATGCAAATCTGTAAGATTTATGGGTGCACGCACTAGTTATAATTGTTAAATGCTTGCTAAAGACCTTAAAATCTAGAATAAACACATTAAGAATAAGAATTAAGAAGCACCTTGCGGTGGATCTACGCGGAAGACTGATAGTAGTGCAAAGCGGTGCGAGGGTGCAGATTGGTTCGCGACCCTTCCAGTCCCTGTCAAGACATCCCTAGGGTGTGGAAACCTGGTTCCAGCACCCTCATATATTACCTCGAGTGAGACTTCAGTCCGCGCTCCACGGACTGTTTCCGAAAGGGCCAATAGTGTGGGATTTGTTTGGCTAAATCACTTCTAAACCTAGGTCAAGCCCCAACAAGCCAACACATGCTTAAGCTCAAACTTACGTTTTGACTGCTCATAACAATGCTTCAACTTCCCAATTACTTCCTCTAATGATCAATGTTCATTATACGCAATCCGATCCTTGAATGCTAAAGGCAACCCACTGATGAACCTTTGAAATTTCATCTTCTCATCCTTGAGGTAAGGCACATACCTCAACAAATCCAGAAAATTGGTTGTGTACTCTTCATCTATCATAGAACCCATCTTCAACCCATATAACTCCTTATCCTTACCATCATAGTACCTCTCTGACAAATACTTCTTTATGAAAATTCTCTTGAATTCATGCCAACTGAACTCCTTTATCTTGATACTTCTGACACACTTCACATCTTCCCACAAAATGACTACCTTTCCCTTGTGGCTAAAAATTGCTATCTTGGCATTCATGTTCTCTGAATAATCATGTAATTCAAAGAAATTGTTCATCCAAAGCAAGCATGCTTCTGAATCTTTCGATTTCTTCATCTCTCCATCAAATGAAAGAGTTTTGGATTTCTTAAACTCATTTTACAAGTATCCCCTTTCACTTCTCCTATAAAGATGATAACGATGACGACCATGATGTCTATATGAACTAGAACTAGAATAGAACCCATAACCACGACCTCTCATGTCAGGTGTATCCATCCATCTGCCACCTATAAATGTGCCATCCCTGTATAACCTGTGTCCTCCACGAGACCTGCTACGATATGCCTCATTTGTCCTTTCCTCTTGTCCATAATTGATCCATGGTTTTCCTTGTCTCTACAAATCTGACAAACTATGAAGGATCATGGCATTGACCTTGGATTTATTTTCCTAAGCCCTGGAAATCCTATCATGTGACTGGATGATCCTATCATTATCTTCCTTGTAACTTTTTATTTTTGCCTTTAGACTTCTCAAGGTATCTGTTATGTCAGGAGAATACTCTTCCACATGTTTCTCAATTGATCTATAAGGAGAGTCACATGAATTGTAACCCACCATTCTACTTGTCATCTCTAATCCTCTATCCCATGCAAACATATCATGTCATATGACTAAATATAACATAATCAAACATACCTTAATGAAGTTCAGGGGAGGCTACTCATCTACACAAATCAGTTTATATTAGCATGACATACATGTATATATATATAATGACACCAACATATCATCCTATCGACGTTATCTCAATCATCATGCACGGTAACTAAAACTATAACACCGAAGACAGATACGATAACCATTTATATTGCAATGCATACATAATAAACACATTGATAACCGACATGCATGCATAAGTTTGAACCTAGGAGCTCTAACACCAATTTGTAACAATGCCACCCCACATTTACTCTCTTTTACAAGCCCTCCACTTAAATGTGAAGTGGAGTTCCACTATGACATGACCCAGCCTCCTAGTTCCAGTTAAGGAAGTGGGGCCTACAACTGATACTTACTAACCTTCCTCAAGAACCATAAATCACTTAGAGGTTGAAAAACCACCCCGGGTGACAGATCCTTGAGTTGGAACCATTTTTTAGTGACCTAAGCCTAAAACATTCACCCTTGACACTGCTTGCATATGGTTGTGAGCATCAAACCTCACTCACAAGCCTTTCTCCATGTGGTTATGACCCCAAATATCCAATTCATAGCATGTGGTTCCAGGATCTGAGCCACTTTTCTAGGCTAGTCTCTAGACCACTACCCAGAACTTCCTGTAACTTTCCATAATCATATTTAACATGAAAACAATGCTAATCATTCAAACTTGAATTATAAACTTGACCTAGACCGACTAGAACACACTAGGCATTTCATCAAACACATAGTAAATAGGTAAGCTACAGGTCATGAATGCATATCTAAGTGTAAATCTCTATAATTTAGTTGAAAATGACTAAGAAGGTCTAATTCCCTCTCAAGTAGTTGCAACAACACTTGTTATCCCATGCATTCATCAACTTATCAGGTATAATAAGATCCATAGCTAAAACATGTTATAAAACCATGTTTATAACCAACATATAACTAGAATATTAACCATCATTGACCGAAAAACCATTAAAGAAAAATAATAACAAGTACAAATACTCATATATCACATTAGGAAAATATCTCTTATTAACTTATGCAAAATCCAACCAATTCAGAGACTTCCACCTACTACCTGACTATAAATTGAGCTGAACAAAATATTTCTTTCATCCAATCACCCCATGCCATATTCCAAGCATGAATGTGGGATATCATGGGATGAACCAATATATAAACAACCAAGGTAATCCAAATGTTAAACCACCTCCACCCTCAAACTACCATGATGTCGCCATAAACCAGTCAAGAGATCAGAAAACAAAAACAAGATTGGATGCCTTAGAATTCTTCATTATCCCTTGAGGAATATTCCTATCTCCACACACCTATCGAGGGCTTCCTAGAGAAAATAATCTCCACCCCCAACCCTTGGGAATTTTCCTGATACCACCTCACCTGGATCCAAAATCTTCTAGCAATACAAAGCTCAACCAACAATGAATCCCATCACACCATGGTTATCCAAGAAATGGAAAGGCAAGTTTGAAACCATTGTCAAACCTTACAAAACCCATTCCAATGACAAAAAATGAACCAAATAAACAAATGCATGTACCATGAATTCACACCTCAGCTAGGAAATTACACATGCAACCTGTTACCCACAAAATCCCCCTGCTAAATTTGTTGATCCAACCTTCTCCTTGCTTTCCTTGCATTTCCTTTTCATTCCTTTGCTTGCTTGCTTTATCCTGTTGGTGCTCTTCCCTCTCTCTCCAAAACTAATTCCAAAGCCAAACTAACAAAAAGTTGAGAACTGATCCTCATTGCTTTTTATCATTGAGGCCTCTATTTTCTTCATTTTCCTTCTAATTTCCTTAACATGAAAATATGTGTCTCTTCACCTTCCTTTTCTCCTATTTTCCATTATTTTCATAAATAAATAAAAATTAATGCTTCCTTGCCTTCTCCAATTTCTTTTCTAATTTCCTCAACCATTAATAAGCCAAAAATGATGCCCACTATAGTGCTTTTCCCAACATTCAGCTTGGAATACATGTTCCATGACCTTAGTCTTATTTTTCCTTTATTAACCTTTATTACATGAAACTTTAACCCAAGGTTATTACAGATTTTCCAGTTCCAGAGATTCTGTAGCAAGAGGGTCGATTTTTCCTTAGTGAGGGTGTGCAGGGACTGCACAAGCATCTCCAGAGGAGTCGGTTTAGTAGGAGAGAGGGTTTATTCAGTTCCTAGTGGTTGGGAAAATTTTCAAAAGGATAAGCGAGTCATTCTTAGAGGCTGAGTTGGGTAGAATGATAACATCATAGAAATTCCAGAGGCAATATGAATTGGCCTGCATAGAGGCACCACAGAGACTAAGGTAGAGGTGTTCGAGTAGCCAATTTGAGCCAGTTTTAGAGTTGAGATCAATGTAAGGTGAGACCAAATTGTCTCACTAATTCATGGTCATATTATTTTGCCGAGGATTTCCAATTTGACATCCATATTTTTTTACTCATATTTCACTGCTACATAATAAAATAATAACAAAACCATCATTTCTTGCACCACTTTTCCCACATTGGGTTTTTCTGGGGACATTTATCAAAAAATAATGGTGTCAATTTTATTGTGTGTCTACTCTATTTTCTCAATTCTAGATTTATTTTCACAGTAAATTTTATTTTTGGTTAATATTTCTTTTACATGGTATGAGAGAGAGTTTGAAGACATATTAGTGGCTCAATAACGAGGGAGAAATTTTGCAGCTTTAAATGGAGTCTCCAGAAAAAACAATTGGGTATGTGTAGATGCCAGCTTGAAGTGCGAATTAGCAAAGGAAGGGTTTGATTTTCAGTTTGCAGGTAGAAAAAAATTCATAGTTCCTTATTGAAGTGATTTACAGGAAGTGGTGTTGCTGAGAAGCAATTCCCATGAGGAGATCAGTGAATTCATTGAGAAGATATGGGCTTAGTTATTTTGCAATAGCATATCGGTATTGGAAAAAAGATAAAAAGGAACAAAAAATTATACTTAGGATGTCTTCAGTAGATTTATCATATTTCTCTAGTATGGCCACAAAACTATTTGATATTGATGAGGATATAGATTTGTCTTCCAGATAGGAGGATGAGTTTACTTAGATAGCTTGCTTATCTAGCTCATCTTCACAGGTGGTCTGATATATAGATAGTGGAGCATCAGCTCACATGACAAGAGTTAGAGAACATGTCTCAGAATAAAATGAGGAGGAGATGGACTTCCATATAACAATGGGAAACAAGACTAAATGTACCTCAGTCATAAGAGGTACAATTGACATTTAAAGGGCTTTAGGAGCAAGAACCAATGCTATAGATGTATTGCATGTGTCAGGACTAGGTATGAACCCAATTTCAATATCACAGCTACAGGATAAGGGATATAATGTCCACTTTCAAGAGAAGAAGGTGTTGATCAAACACTAGAGCTAAAAGAAGGTGAAACAAATTGGAGTGCGAAGAATCGACTCTCCAAGGGAACTAGTTATAAATGGTAGTAATAATGGGAGAGACCTGAATGAATTATGGCATAGGAGGATGGGACATTTACATCATGGGGCACTTACAATTAATCGGGTGACAATAGCATGTATTCCAAACTAGGCATGGAACATGATGATGTGCGCAAAGTGTGTGTACTTGGGAAGTATGTTAATGGAATATACCCAAGAAGTGACAACAAATTAGATGGCGTGTTACAATTTATACACTCATATATTTGTGGCCCTATGTCCATTAGATATCTCGAAAGGTATGATTACTTCATCACTTTCATTGATGATCATTCCAGGAAATCCTGGATCTATTTCTTGAAGATCAAGGATGAGGTCTTCAGTTACTACAATGATTTTATGGCTCTAGTAAAGAAAGCAACAAGGAAGAAGATAAAGTTGCTTCTCTCAAATAACATAGGTGAGTACAAATATAGTGACTTCATAGTTTTCAGTGCAAATGAAGGCATCAGGAGGGAATGGGCCAATCCATACAATCCACAACAAAATGGTGTAGCAAAGAAGAAAATCACATCTATAGTTGGGGTTGCAAAGGCAATTTTATATGACCAAGATTTTCCCAACTTATAATAGAGAGAGGCATGTAACATGACTGTGTATATACAGAACAGGGTTCCTCACAGGGTATTGGGGAAGATATCACTAGAAGAAGTCTTCTAAGGGAAGAATACAAGGGTCAGTCACTTCAGGATATTTGGCAGTATATCTTCTTATTATATACTAGATGAGAAACGTGTTAAGTTGGGTCAAACTACAGAAAAGGGGTACTTCGTTGGGTGTAGAAAAACCTCTAAGGAATATAGGATCTACATTCCTAGTAGCAGAAAGAATATCGTGAGATGGGATGTAAGTTTTATAGAGGAAAAATTCTTCAAGAAATCTCACAAGTTTCTAGTAGGTGATCATAGTGATTCAATAGAATCTCCATTAGTCCAACAACTGGGGTTTCGTAGGGACCACCTCAAGTATAGTCATAGCGATCTAGTACATTCACTGGTACCAACACATCCTCAAGTGTAGGGGATCCAGTGAGTTCGCAATAGATGGAGCAATATAGGAAATATGAGGAGTTGGTTGATCCTCCCACCACTAGTGGTTGAACCAGTAGAGTCATTTATCAAATAGTGAGGGAAGTTCAAGATTTCATAAGAGTTCTTAGGAGAAATAAGAGAGAATGTGGATAACCAGATAGGTACAAAGCATCGGTGGCACAAGTTGTAGAAACTTCCAGCTGTTAGAAATTAATTAACTGAACAATGAAATACACAAAATATTACATAAACACAAATACATAAATGCATAAAACAGGGGAGACACATATATACGTGGTTCAACCAATTTAGGCTACGTCCACGAAGAAACAACTAGTCCTTCCTTTTATATTATCCAGCAAAATGAAGAGATACAACCTATAACATATCTGCTATAATTTCTTCTTCACTCTCACACGACCCCCTCTCTCTCTCGCTCAGAATATAATACACAGTCGTAATACAATTCCATCATATAAAGCGAGGATTTCCTTCTAGGGAAAAAAAACCCTAAATTAGCATAACTTCTACCATCAGATCATCCACCTAATGAACGACCTAGATTGACTATGAAATTACAAAATTTTACAAGGAAAGGCGAGGATCATAAAATTTGTTGTCGCCCCCCTTTTGACCCCCATAATGGTGATTAAATGGGTGGCGTTACTGTCCCATTAGGAATAGGGATCCAAGTTTCACGGATGAAATAAAAACCTGTGAACAATTAGGAAGATAACCAGGCTTCACATCCATCACCATCTATTAGTAGGACACACAACATCAAGTATGGATATATGCCATGGTGGAAGATTTAGCTCCATCATGAAAAACGATGTTTGGGAGGTAGTGCTGAAGCCTAAGGGTAGGTCAATTGTGGGATCTCAGTGGATCTATAAGATCAAGTATGTTGTTGATGGTAGCATGGAAAAGTAAAAGGCTAGGTTCATGGAAAAGGGTATGCACAAAAGGAAGGGATATATTATGAGGATACCTTCATCCTATTTTCTAAATATACTTCTATCTATTTAGTTATATAACTAGCAGTGAAGATGGGGTGGAAGATTCACTAGTTAGACGTTAAGACAACCTTCTTAAACAGGGTGATGGAGGAGGAGGTATATATAGAACAAATAGAGGGATTTGAGACACATGAGAGGGTCACACATGTATTCAAACTCAAGAAATCTCTATATGGGCTCAAACTGGCTCCGTGGGCATGGCATGGTCATATTAACATCTACTTGCAGCAGATGGATTCGTCAAGAGTGACGCATATCCCAACCTTTACTATTCGATGGTAGAGGATGAGCCACTCATCCTAGTGTTGTATGTGGATGAACTCTTATTGATAGGGTCACCAGGGCTCATAGAGGACTACAAGAGGTACCGGGAAACAAAGTTTGACATAAAGGATTTGGGGTTGATGCATTACTTCCTAGGGTTGGGAGTATAGAAAAAGAACGGGGAGATCTTCCTTGGTCAAGGGAGATATGCTATATAAATATTGAATATATTTAGGATGTAGGACTATAGACCTATGTCTATGCCTATGATTACAAACTAGAGGAATATCGATGCATCAAAGGAAGAGGAAATTGATCCAACCTTGTATAGATAGCTTATCAATTCCAACATGTATCTAGTCAATACTAGGCCAAATATTTTCTTCAGAGTCAACATTCTTAGTCATTTTATGATGGGACCTAATAGTGTGCATTGAACAACAACGAGGAACATTATCAGGTATTTACATGACACGTTTGAGTATGGATTAAGATATACTCAAGGTGATGGTATCAGACTGTGTGGATTCACATATGCAGATTGGGTAGGCAGTTCATTCGACAGGAGAATCACATCAGGGTGTTGCTTCAATATTGGATAAGGTGTTGATTCTTGGTGTAGCAGGAAGCAAAAGTTAGTAGAATTGAGCTCTATAGAAGCAGAGTATATGACAACTAGCATAGCCACGTGCAAAACTATAGGGCTTCAGAAGCTACTATTAAGCTTGTTTAGTCATAAAATGGAAGCAGCCAGTATCTACTATGATAATTAGAGTTGCATCATGCTCTATGAGAATCCATTATTTCATGATAGATCAAAAAACATAGACATTCGATGCCATTTCATCATAGATTGTGTGTAGCGTGGAGTAGTTCAGCTACTACATGTTCCCACATAAGTGTCGGTTGTATATATACTCACGAAAGCTCTAGGGAGAGCTAAGTTCATATATTTCATAGAACATATGGGTAGATTGGAGAACCCTTTTCAGTGGCAGGGACAAAATTTGGTTCTCATTTCCATTAGTTGTAGAAGTAGAACCAACATGAGATTAGTTGCAGTGCAAAGTAGTGTTGGTAGCAGTGCCAAATGGCACAAAGTAGTGTCAGCAACAACGCAGATGTAAGATGGTTAAGCTAAAGAGTGGCAGATGAATCAAACTATGTGTAGATTTTCATAGATGTCAAACATCAATAGCATGAGGGAAGATGTTACAAAAATACACGTGAGGGAAATACATCAATGTTATACATGATTATCCCAAGCCACAAGGTGCTAATTAGAGTTATGTTGTGGACTTTCAAGTCCAATGTGTTTTCTTTTAAGGAAGTATTTTTTTGGTTTTAACTTGCTAATTTAAATGAATTATTGTTTAAATATACCAATTTGGGATTCTAACCACCCCATTTCACATTTTTCATAAAGTTGTTTTGTTAGGCGTGATTCAAATCCATCTAATAGATGTGTGTAGGTTATAGTTTTATTGTAAATAAGCTCTTAATATTTTTAATCAATCTATGTTCCTAATTATAATGCTAACAAATGCACCATTTTTAACTGAATGGCCTTGCCACTTCTAGACATGGAATTGATCCTAAGAGGTGATTTCAACATGATGGAGTATAGAGGGGATAGAGATGGGTACATTATTAAGATCATTTCTAATGTTGAGAAGTAAGTATGGAGCATATGCAAGGCTAGCATGCCAGTGTTTGACCTCAAGTGAAGGAAGAGGGGCATGGACTATTTTGGGTGGTTCACCTAAAGTAGCTTTAGGTATGGTAGTGACAAGTTGTACACTAATTTTATAGGCCTCGGGATGGTCTCACTACAACCATTAGACTTATTTTTTATCTTATCTTCAACTCAAACTTCTTGAGAACATATTGTTTTTATTCCTCAATTGTAAATCAAAATTCCTTACCGAAATGTTTTATGATATTTATGTTCCACTATCCTTTCCACTTCGTTTTTTACCCATGTTTTAAATATAGGTTGAAAAAATGGTTGATAATGTAGTCAAATGTTTTCAACTCGATATACCCATCGAAATATTCACTCATCCAACCATCAAATTAATGGTCAACATTGTTATTACAATATTGTTTTAAGTTGAAAAGTCTTTTGAAATGGACATTACAAATATGGTTGAAAAATGATTTGATGGTCAAAATCTATTACATAAATGTCATTAATGAAGTCAAAAATTATGTCAAAAGTTTTCTAGAATATAGGTTGCAATTTTGATTAAAACATGTAAAAAACTCTCGTACTTGAGCTTAGGTAAGATCCAAATCCTAAGCATACGTCAAATATTAATCTTAATCTTGAGTTTAGTTCATGGTATTCAAGTCTAATTAAGAATGTAAGGCCCTAATCATAAGTTTGATCTCATCCTAATGTCAAATCTAGATTCTAAGTTCATATTCTAATCGTGATCTTAAGTCACTATCCTAAGCTACGTCTCGATCTTATTTTTTTTCTAATTATGAATCAATCTATATATTTTTTCAAATGTGAAATTATTAATTAATTTTATACGCAAGAAAACGCTTATTACAAAAGCAAAAAACTCATTAAACATTAAATTCATTTCAAACAAAAAAAAATATCATGAAGTGTCATATCTCAGTAGTAGTTGAAGTATCACCAAGTTTTTACATCATTCGAATAAATCCTTTTTCTAATTCAAGAGGAGGAGAATTATATATATATAAATAAATAAATAGATAAGTGTTGATAAGTATAAGATTGATTAATATATATACAATTCTATACTAATCTCATTACATTTCAATGTCATAAAAAAAGAGCATGTAATACACGACAATATAAATGGTCTTATGCTTGTGATCATGATCCTAATCAAGAATAACTAGAGGAGTTTATTATGAAAGAAAAAATTAAGGATGTAGAGGTTTGTGATTTGCATGTGATACTTCCATAAATATAAATTAACAGTAGTTAGGAATTTTTTCAAAGTTGTTTATAAATTAATACAATGAGATGTGACCCTCCCTACGATGTAATACGAGTTTATGGATTGGTTAGACTTAATAATAGAATCTGAATAGCTATGGTGATGAATTAATGTTTAAATAAGGCTCGTTAATTCGTTAAAATTCATTAAATGTAATATAGGCTTATTAAAGAAGGCCTATTAAGTAGTTAGCATTTGGTTATGATCAGGATTTTCTAAATCACTATAAAAAGTTGTTCATAAATTAATAAAATGAGATGTGACCCTCCCTATGGTGTAATATGAGTTTATGGATTTGTTAGACTTAATAATAAAATAAGTATGGTGATGAATTAATGTAATTTGTGTTAAGTTCACTACTAACTAAGGCTCACTGAGTCGTTAAATTTGATTAAATGTAATTTGACCTTATTAAAGAAGGCCTACTGAATAGTTAGAATTTGGTTATGGTTAGGATTTTCTAGGTTGCTAAAAAAAAATTGGATTCTTACTTATGTAAAGATATAAAGGATTACCATTTTATTTAAGCTTTGATAATTTAAAAGTTTCCCCTTATAGGAAAATGAATATAAGTTGACCATTTAGAAAAGAACCATGATGGTGTTATCCTAAGTCGATGTTTTTTTATAATGTATTAAACATTTTTTATAAATTGTTGCAAATCATATTAAAGTCTATTAAAGAAAATCACAAATGTTATCAAAGCACTTTCCATAAGTTTTTATTCGAGAATCTTATTCTTCTATAAGATATAGTGTCTTATCACCTTTATACGGTAGTTAACATTTTTGGATATTGATATTTTATGTCTAGTCTAATATGAGGTTGTTCATACTATTTCATTATACTAGTTTTTATTATATTCATACAGAAAGTTGGTCTTGAAACCCTATTATTGATAGTATATCAATTTCATGGTTTACTCTATTCAAAAGTTATTAAAAGCCAAATTCCTGAAATTTAAAACATATAGTATGCAATCATGCTTGTGCACTAGATAATGTTAGTGGAAAATACATATCAATGAAATCACACTAATCATTTGGGGACTAATCTTACTTTACCTACCAAGACGCATGGTATATAATGATGATTTTGCATTGATCGTATATTAATATATGTTTATACCAAAATTAATTTTCTATACTCCAAAGTTTGACATTAGCAAGTTGAATTTCTTATCACCATAATTGTTTAAAAATATTTTATGTAGTGTATCATTCGTCAACTAATTCAATGTCATATTGCAAGGAGGTAAGTGTTGTAATTATTGTTTTTTTATATGTTTTGGGAGACACAATAATTTAAAAATATCAGTGGATATCAACAATTTTGAAAGATGGTAAAGAGTACCACCTAGTTGGTTTATTTACAGTCAATTTTTTATTTCATATGGCATTTCATTTCAAGTGGATTTGACAAGATGCTACTAGGAATTTGGAGATAGCCTGACCATGCAAAAGCTACCATTTTTTGGGCTACATATTACCTCCTCAAAGTTGTTGCACATCCAAATGTTTTGTGTGTGTTGGTAATATTATTATTAATGTAAACCAATCCATGGAGCTTGTGGTCTGATAATTTTTCTAAATTATAGACATGATATATTGAATAGTTGGTTGATGGTTGGTGGGTAGGAAATCTAAAAATGTATCATAAGTGCAAGGGTGGATCAAAGACACAGGCACACTTGACAATCTCTATAAAGGTAATGTTGAACATCCTTGATAAAAAAATTTCTACAAAAATTGTTAGGTTTTCTATTACACCAAAACCCGCAGCCATTAGTAAACTTACAAACCATTATCATTACCTTTTTAAGTGGTCACAAGGTGGATCCCAGAGTGGCAGTTAGTCCACATGAACGATTCCTAATGAGGTGAGTAATAATCCAACACCCTCCCTCATTCACAAATCGAGGAATCAAACTTGGGCCAAGGCTCTAATACAATGTTAGGTTTTCTTGTTTTCTGTTACACCAAAAGCTGCAAGCATTATTAAAATTACAAACCATTATCATTACCTTGTTAAGTGGTCCCAAGGTGGATCCCAGAGTAGCATTTTGTCCATGTGAATGATTCTCAACGAGGCGAGTGTGAAAATCCAACAAAAACTAATGCAACACTTGCATCCACTTCCATGGTTTTAAGTACGGTGGACCATATATTTTGAGGCCTCCTTCAAACTAACACCACAAATATAACAATTAAAACTACTAGATTTAATCTATCTATATCTATTTTAATTTAGTATATAAAAGAATGAGCACTATATTTTTCATTTTATAATCCTTCAGAGCATCCAGTTTTCATTTTTGAAGTTAAACTTTTTGTATTTCTCTTCATACACCTCCAAATTCTTCCAACCTTTCCTTTGCCTCTCTCCCGTCATTCCATTCAAGTTTTACCTCAATGGCTATTTTCTACGCTATGCAAGCTTGTTTATATCTTGAAGTCGTTCAACAATTATGCATGATTGAAGAAGGGAATGATTTTTTGAACTTTGCGCTTATAGTATTTAAGGACCTCCACCAAATTTTTTCTTCCTTACGTAGTTAAAAATTTATTTGGTTTACCAAAGAAGGTACACAAGTTGAACCTTGAGATAAGATCTCTTTGTGAAACAAGATCTATATTCTCAAAACTACTTAGGAATTCCACTTGACCTCATCAATTTAGAAGGATGTCTTAGCATGGGGCGTGAGCCTATTGAACTGTTAACCATGGTATTCAATATATAATATTAAATGAATGAGCATAAATTATTTCTTTTAATATCATTTTTTAAAAGTTATTCAAAATGTATACCCTAAAACTGCACCACAAAAAATGAACTTCTTTTAACTTAAAAGCTATGTCTAAATAATTATTCTTC
The DNA here is from genome assembly GCA_031772625.1 of Pinus tabuliformis. Taxonomy (NCBI): domain Eukaryota; kingdom Viridiplantae; phylum Streptophyta; class Pinopsida; order Pinales; family Pinaceae; genus Pinus; species Pinus tabuliformis. The sequence continues at coordinate 1,152,599,748 of CM062805.1, read as the reverse complement.
CAAAATTATTTGAATCTTATACTTAAGATTATTCATTTTCATTCCTCAAAAACCCATATTATATCAATTAAACAAATCATAAAATATTGAATCCATGTAAATGTTAAAACTCAACCAGAAACCAACACCCAAAATTATAAACCAACATTATTCCCTAACCTCAACCATAAGCCTACACCCACAATTATAAACCAGCATCTTTCTACAAAATTAAAAATAAAAATGTAATTTCATTGATATTTTAAACAAAATTACATTTAGCATATACAGTCAAAAAAGTGTGTTACTCATGCATATATCCATCTCTAGCCATCAAAGTGACCTATGAGTCCAATAATGGAAATCATAAATACATAGCTCCACATAAAGGGTTCATCACTTATAGTGCCCAAAAAACATCAACTCTGAGAATAGTTTCATAGGGAACCAAGAGAGTAGAAAAAAATGTGAAACAAAACGCAATTTCATTAGAGCAAAGCTTTGTAGCAAGTATAAAGATACTGAAATAATAGTGAATAAACACCATGTATTATCACCACATCCTACCAAAAAAAATAATATAGGACAGCTTAATCAAAAGTGCAGCAGTGACCTGATGGAAACCTGAGCCTTAGTAAAATTGTGCCTCGTCGATGTATGGCCGGTGTAAGTACTCAAAATGGTATGCTTCCCAATATTCCTTTACCTTCCAGATGCATTGGTCCAGAAGAGAGCCCTCCTTAGAAAGTATGTTAGCTTCTTGGTTCCTTTCCTTGTAGATGTGCCTGCAAGAGAAATGTATAAAGTCAAGACTGATTCTTTGAATATTCTCCACAAAATTAACTAGATGTATGTTCTTTCATTGTTGTACAACATTAACCCAATTTAACACTAGTAATGAATCCCCATATACTTGAATTTCATCACATCCCCTCGCAAGGAAAAAATCAAGAAATGATCTACATGCAAGGGTCTAGGCCCAGTTGTTTGTTCGATGCCCCATCTTGATTTTTACATGAAAGACATGACTATCAAACAAGTGTAGAATGAAACCCCCTCTAGCCCGGCCCCCCTCCTCCTAAGAGGCCCCATCAAAAAATCCCCAAGGCATAAACCTATCAAGAATTTCCTTTGTTATAATTCTTTCAACCTGTTGATCTTTGACTTGCGAATAATGGTTGAGAATGAATATGCTCTCAGCAACAATCATGCCTGAGTAAGAGGGATGATCCTCAAAGATTTATTTTTTTCTCGGTATTGATAATACCTAGGAAATAATGAGAGGGAGAGAATATATGAATCTGTTGACCCTATCTTGTAACCAATTGTGCCATGTATCTTGAAAAATTGGCCCCTCCAATTTGCATTGAAGACCCAAGATAACATTGCAGTCATTCCAAATCTGTTGAGTGAAGGGACATTAGACGAGGAGGTGATCAATATATCTGTTGCTTCCCTTATGCAAGGGGCACCATCTCGAACCTATAACAAACCTTTGTTGCATAACTTCCCAAGTAGGAGTCTTTTTTTCCATATTACACCAAGCCAACAACTTTGATTTCGGTGGGCATTTATCCTTCCAGACAACATGCCACCACCACTCTAAATGCACCTAGTTAGCATGGACATTTAAATGAATATAACCCAATTTCATAGTATAGATTCCAAGTGGGGCTCAGGCCCATATTATCTCGTCTTCATGGATATTCAACTTGATATGTGCCCAACGCAAATCAGAGATGTAGGAATTCCAAGCATCCCGAAAGCCAACAATGATGTTGAGATCAACTATAGTATGCCCTCCCTGAATCGATAATGTGGTGGCAACGGGATTTACAATTTGAGATAACCTTGTGCAACCTTCATCCCTAAAGTGGTCAATAATATTTTTAAGAAGAATATGATCCATCCTTCTCCCAAGCCATAAATCGCAACTCAACCATACCTTGTGACCATTTCAACATTTCCACGCAAGACCCAAAATAATTAAATCAAAAAAATTTAACATCAACCTCCACAGAATAGAAATATTTACCCTCGCTTTATTTAAAAGCCTTACCCCATCTTCAAAAAATTATGGTTTGATATGCTAATTATAATCCAACATTATCCCATAAAAAAATTAATTTTTCATAATCTTATACCATATCAACAAAACAAACCATAACAAAATGTAAATCATTATTAATTCCTTGACATTTTGTACACCTCAACCATAAAGAAGCACCCATATCTATTAACCAAACATTTCATGGGCATTACCTTCCCCACCTAACCTTGCGGTGAATCCCTTCTTTTTTAATCCCCTTCCTAATGATTATATTAACTTATTAGTACATTATACTTTCTCTTCATTTATTTTTTGAGACAGATTGTTTCGATATATGGTTCCTTGAATTTTTAATCCCTTCTTTTCCAATCCCCTTCCTAATGATTATATTAAATTATTAGTACATTATACTTTCTCTTCATTTATTTTTTGAGATAGATTGTTTCGATATATGGTTCCTTGAATTTTTAAATTCTTTGCACTCTTTTAGTATGAACCGATCATGTGACAAAAAGAAAGGATTATTTCACTAGTTTATAATTTTTTTTAATCATATGGGGAGTTAAAATTTAATATTTATTTATGTTATGATTTTTATAATATTTAAATAAAACAAATTATCTTTTTTTACGAGGGGTAAGGGTACGATTAATTTATTTGTGGGATTCAATTCCCATTAAATGTTCAAATTGAGTGGAAATGAATTAAGGGTGGACAAATTATATCATCGGTTTATAGCCATTGCCTTATTAAGCGTTAACTTTGTTCCACCACATACGACACTGCATAATTTCTTTTTCATTATGAGAAGACCAAGCACTTTTTAGGTTTTAGATTTTTTTTTATCTATTTAAGATTCACAAACTCATTATCAGGGTAATAATTATGTCGATAGGTAGGTATATTATGAAATTGGAAAGGAGCTTTTAGATTTAATTGTAGGATACATTCAATCTTTTTCGTACTTTCTAATTTTCACCATATAAATTTGTGCATTTTTACTCTTACCAAAATTTATGTAAAAAATTGCATAAATTATGTTAAACAATAATTTTTGATAAATAATAAGTTATCATTTATTTTATAAAACCATACTAATCTTATATGAAAAAAAAAAAAAAAAAAAAAAAACTTTACTCAACTAAATTTATTATTGTGTTGAAGATGCAATGTATGACTTTGTACTAAAGATGTAATGTATGATTTTTTTTTGGTTATTTTCTTGGTTATTGGACATAAATCATAATAAATATATAGGAGATAAAATTTAGGTGGTTCATTAAATATGGGTTATTTATACAAAAAATGGTTAGCCTTTTTATTATGTCATTAATATAGTCTTTTTCTCCTTTTTACCATGTTATCACAATGGCCAAAAGACATCTTACAATGAATTCCTGATACATTTAAATATGGTATCTAAAATAACAATACCATGGCCAAAACTATGGGTTGCTAAAACCTCGAGCCTATAAACCATCAACCATAATTGACTACTAAATCTAGGCAAGTTTCCTTAACTACCCTAATAGTCCCCCCCCCCTCCCCCCTTAAACTTGACTTAGGGAGATTAACCTAGTTCCGATGTCTCTTTAAAGTCTATATACATTAGTAACCATGTATGCACGAGTTTTCTAGGACACTTTTTCACCTACATGGTTCATCAACCATCTCACATTGTGATATCTTACATTCCCCCTTAAGGTAGCATAAGAGTACATGTGCCACCTTCCTAGCTAATCAAATGGTTCATTCCACATTTTGATCATGCATAATTCCATGTGTTGATGTAGTACAACATGTACGCGTGAATAACAGGTCTTACAAATTAACCTAAAGTTAGCATATGAGTACATCTACCACCCTCATATCTATTTGAGTGGCTCATTCCACATTTTGATCCTCCATCCACTCTGTGCATGAGACTAATTAATTCATGTGTTATTGTACTATAACATGTATGCCTATAAGTCTTACAAAAATATTGGGGAATGCATGTTGCCTATGGCTACTCTTTACGACTTGGACCAAAACTCTAGGCTCTAGCGTGTTCATGCACTATTGCAACTCTCCATAACATGATGGCTTCTTTACTAGATCTCAACACCATTGAGTCAATTTATGTTCTCTCATCAATTCATCCCTTTATTTTTATGTACCCATGATGCTTTTGAGCACCTTTATAGTGTGCATCCACTGCATTCTTTTCACCATTCAACTTTAAACCTCATTGGAACTTGTCAAATACACATGGTCTCTCATTAGTACATGGTCGTCGATCATCATTGTAATCCAAAACAACATATCACACCAATATGCTTCAGTCACTTAGGGTCTCCTCTCGTCCATGTATTGTTATGAACCAGCTCACAAAAAGATAGAAAAGATAGATCAACGACTTCAAAATCAGCCTCTTCGAGGGGGCAACCTCCTTTACATTACCGAAATGAACAATTCTTGGATGATACAAATGACTAAACATTCTTTCTATATATAAGAGTCTAAGGGGTCACAATATAATCAAAGCTGACATAACAATAATAATATAAGGGCACAACAATAACAATAGTGGGCTTCTATGGGGCACACCAATAACCATATGAGGATAATAGGGGCACAATAATAATAATAAGGGCTATAATGACAATAGTAATGGGGGAATAACTAGTATTATAGGTACTTAACATGCCCCTCTCCTTCAAAAAAATGTTGTCCTCAACGCTTGAGTAGTTCTAGATGTTTCTGTATAAAATTCTCATCCTCCCAGTGGAATCTTCAGCGGGTAATTTCTTCCACTTGATGAGATACTTCGAAATTGATCGATTTCATAGTTGTCGAGTTCTTATTTCTATGACTACTTCAGGTTCCAATATGATTTTTCCTTCCTCCTCAAGTTCTGGAAATATTGTTTGAACTGGGAGCTTGTCACCTATAACCTTCTTTAAACATGAAACATGGAAAACTGGGTGCACTCAGGAAGCTGCAAGAAGCTCTAATTTATATGCCATAGTACCAATCTTTTGCAACACCTTGTATGGACCATAATACTTTGGTGATAATTTATTATCCTTCTTAGCTTGCTTGAGGGACATTTGTTTATATGTTTGTAGTTGTAGGAATACTCAATCACCTACATCAAAACTTATTTCACTGCAATGTTGATCTGCCTGTTGTTTCTTTCTATGCTGCGCCAAAGTGAGGTTATCCTTTAAGAGTTGGAGAACTTGCTGTTGATACTCGATGTGATATTCCACTGCTCGAACCTTAGAATTTTCTCTTAAATATGATGTGATGGATGATGGATGATATCCATGAAGTGCCATAAATGGGGTCATTTTTGTTGCATTATGGAAGGAATTGTTATACCACCATTCATCCAGGGGCAACCATTTTACCCATTGTGTCTGTTTAACAAAGGCAAAGCAACGAAGATATCCATCCAAACATTTGTTTACTATATCAGTTTTCCCATCAGATTGAGGATGATAAGATGAGTTATGAGCTAACTAAGTATCGAGACAAGAAAATAATTATGTCCAAAAATTTCGAGTGAAAATGGGATCTCTGTCGCTTATAATAATCTTTGGGTTTCCATGTAGCTTTTGAATTGTTTCCATAAATGCAGTAGAAACTGTATTGGCTTTAAATGAATGAGATAATGCACAAAAGTGTGCATACTTGGTAAGTCTGTCAACTACCACCATGATGACACTCTTTCCTTCGGACTTGGGTAAACCAGTGATAAAATCCATTGAAACCTCCTCCCTGCATTGGCTTGGAATGGATAAAGGTTGTAATAGACCTAGGGTCTTAATTGTTTCAACTTTATTTTATTGGCAAACCAAAAATTCCACCACAAACTTTTGAATATCTGATTTAAGGCCATCCCAAAAAATTCCTTCTTAACCTTGTGGTAAGTTTTTAAAAATCCTGAGTGCCCTCCTAAGGGAGAAGTGTGGAATTCCATAAGAATCTTTTCTTTGAGTTGAGAATTATTACATAGGTATAAGTGATCTTTGTACTGTAACGAATCATTTTTCCAACTAAATGTATCAGATGTACTGGGATCTTGTTGTAACTTTTGAATGAGTGTCCAAACTTGTTCGTCATTCTTCCATTCAACCCTTGCTTTGTTTAGCCAATCTGGTTGGATAATAGAAATGGTGCAAAGCAATGCTTCCACATTCTCATCCTTTCTTAAGAGTGCATATGCCACAAAATTTTGCTTCCCTTTTTTGTAGATGATTTCAAAGTCATAACCCAACATCTTTGTGGTCCATTTTTGCTACTCTTTTGAAGATAATATTTGTTCTAAAATGTATTTAAGGCTATCATGATCCATTTTTACCTTGAAGTGTCTTCCCATTAGGAAGGGTCATCATTTCCTAAGTGCATGTAGTATTTCCAACATTTCCTTCTCATAAATAGCTTTGTGTAAATACTTTCCTTTGATTGGATGACTTTCGAAAGAAATGGGTCTTTCTTCTTGCATTAAAACAACACCAATTCCATTTCCTGAGGCCTCACATTCCACAATAAATGTTTTGGTGAAGTCCGGCATAGCTAAGATCGATGCTTAGCACATTGCCTCTTTAAGATGTTCAAATGCATTTGTTTCTTCTAGAGTCCATGAAAATGCATCTTTCTTCAATAATTTTGTTAGAGGTGTTGTTGTTCTCCCATAATTCTTAACAAACTTGTGATAATACCCTGTCAACCAGAGAAATCCTCGCAAATGCTTTATGGATGTGAGGATTTTCCATTCCTTAATGGCTTTAATTTTGCTAGGGTCCACCTTAATACCTTTATGAGATACAATATGACCCAGATATTCCACATACTGTACTCCAAAGAAACATTTGGATATTTTTGCATATAATTGTTTCCCCTCCAATAGTTTGAGCACCCTATGAACATGTTGAACATGATCCTTCCAAGACTTGTTGTAGATTAGTATATCATAAAAAAATATTAACAAAAAATTTCTAAGGAAAGGTTTGAAAATGGAATTCATCAAACCTTGAAATGTAGAATGTGCATTGATAAGGCCAAAAGGCATGACCAAAAATTCATAATGACCCTCATGACTTCTAAATGTTGTTTTCAGAATGTCTTCAGTCTTCATTCTGATTTGATGCTATCTTCAACGAAGATCAAACTTCGTGAAGTAAATTGATCCATGCAATTCATCCAATAATTCATCAATGACATGAATGGGAAATTTATCTTTAATAGTGAGCTTGCTGAGTTCCCTATAATCCGGACACATGTGCCATGATCCATCCCTCTTGCGCACCAATACTACTGGAGTAGAGAAAGAACTTTGACTAGGTTGAATTATATCAGCGTCTAGTATTTCTGCAACCATACGTTCAATTTCACTCTTTTAGGCATAGGGATATCTGTAAGGCCTGATGTTTGGAGGAACACTTCCTGGAATCAAATGAATAGCATGATCATGATCACGAATAGGTGGGAGGCCTTTGGGAGTCTCAAATACCTTGGAATGATTGTCCAAGACTTTTTGGAGATCTGGAGAAATAGATGATTTCAATGTGGGAACCTCTAGCGAACATAATTGTGCAATTATGCCTCATTTTTCTTTCTTTAGAAGATTTGTCATTTCGTTAGAGTTGATTATCTTTCCCAGTTTCCTTGCGATACCCCTTAATTCAACTTTCTTTCCTTCCAAACAAAATTTCATGAAAAATTCTTGAAAATTAAAAGCTATTGTACCCAAAGATTGTAGCCATTGGACTCCTAATACAACATCAGCACCACCCATTGGAATGGAAAGCATTGGGCCATTCAATACATATTCTCCCATGGATAGCTTAATATTATCGCACTTTCCAGAGCAATTTATGGTTCCTCCACTTGCAACCATCACTTAACACTCTGGTGCTGGATATAGGAAGAAATTCATTTCCTTAGTTGTCTTTCAATGAATAAAATTATGGGTACTGTCTGAATCAATGAACACTATTACTTTTTTCTTCTTGATATGTCCTTCTATCCTGATAGTTTGAGGAGTGGTAATTCCAGCCAATGGATTACAAGATATGGTCAGATTCATTTCTTATTTCCCTAGGGTTTGTTCTTGGTGTATATCTTCTTCTTTTGACGTTTCTTGTTCCTTTTCTTCCTCCTCTTCACAGTCTATGTAAAATAATTTCTTCTCATCACACTTATGACCTTTAGTGTATTTGTTATCACAACTGTAACAAAGCCCTTTTGCTCTTTTTTCTTCCAATTGTTGTGGTGTCAACCTTATAGGTTGTGGAAGGTTAGGGGCAACAACACTTCCATATTTATAATTGTGGGTGGTAGGCTTCTTGGTTGCCATAATTTTGCTTTCCATTTATCTTGCCAACCTGAATGTCTTCTCCAATGAATCAAGTTCCCAAAGGCAAACCTCATGTTGGATGTTATCCTCTAAATCCCATATGAACACATCAATTCTATACTCCTCTAGAATATCTTTTACCCTTATATTCAATTTTTGGAAGTCCTCAATGTGCTCCATCATTGAACCCTTTTGTTCGAGATTTTTCAATTGGTTAAAAAGGTATTTCTTTTTGTATCCTCATAATGTGCTATCATTTCTTTCGTAAAAATTTCCCAAGTGACAATTTGTTTACGAGAGCAAAGCCATCGATACCATACAAATTAATTTGGTTCCAAATATGAAGTTGCAATGCGTACCTTTTGTATGTTTTGCACATTATGGAGATCGAAATATTGCTCTATCTCTAGTATCCATGTTACGGTATCTTTGCCATCAAAATTCCTTATATCGATATTTGGAACATGGTGGGTCTTCAACCCAATGTTAGAGTCTATGAAATCATAATTAACATTTCTTTTGTTCTCATCATGAGTTTTCTTTACTACCCTTTCACCATTAGTAAACATTTCTTGTAGCAACTTTGTCAAATCTGTCTTCAAATCTTCCATTTTGCCTTCCATCTTAGCTTCCACATCATTCATCTTAGCTTCCACACCTTTCTTTAAACCATCCATCTTAGCTTCCATGTATTTCTTTAAATCGTCCATCTTATCTTCCACACCATCCATCTTAGCTTCCACACCTTTCTTTAAACCATCCATCTTAGCTTCTGTTACATTTTATGAAAGTGAATTTTGTTTCACTTGGTCTTGTAATTTTGATATATCATGTTGCTTTTCTTCCTCTTCTTCATGAGTCTTGCTAGAGCTTTCTGGTTGTTTACTAGGCGTTTCCATTTTCTTTCTTCAGGGTATCAATTAATGATAATTATGCTTCACTATGCCCCTTGAATTCCTTCAAACTAATCTTTCAAACCAAACTTATGCAAAATTTTAAAAAAAACTACACACATTTTTTCACTTTGTATGAGCTCGATAATGAATCTGATGTATCTCTGAAATTTCAAATCTCAAAGGTCTGAAATTGCGAACTATGGTAGCCCTCTAGGTCCTCTTTCTAATGCCACCAGTCTAATTGAAATATCTAGCTATGGCTAGGCTTTACTACTTTGACCAATGCTCTAGGGTGTTCATGCATTATTGCGACTTTCCATAATATGATGGTTTTTCCACTAGGCCCCAACACCATTGACTCCATTTTTGTTCTCTCGTCAATCTATCCCTTTCTTGCTATATGCCCATGTTTTTGAGTGCCTTTATAGTGTGCCACCATTGTGCTCTTTTCACTATTTGATCTCCGAACCTCTTTTACACTTGCCAAATCTATATGGTCTCTCATTTAGTAAGTGCCCATCAATCATCATTATAGGCCAAAACAACATATTGCACTCATATACTTCACTCTCCTCTCCTCTATGTATATTAAAATATGTAACTAATAAATCTTCTCATCTATTCTATATATGCATTTCTTTGAATATATAAACATCCAAGTACTGAATCTATCTCTACAAAACATCCAAGTACTGAATCTACCTCTACAAACTCTTTATCCAAGTACTGAATCTACCTCTACAAACTCTTTATCCATTATTTAGAAGTATCCAAACTACTCTCTAAAATTACCATTGATATAAAAAGGAACGATTACCATTGATATAAAAAGGAACGAAAAATACAGTAAAGTCATCATCATGTTTTTAAATAGCCTACATTACATTGAGAAAAAGTATGAGCTAATTCAAGCCACAAATAATTATAGGCCAAAATACATTTAAAAACTGCCATCTTTCCATTGTTATAGAAAAAGGGACATATCGAGTTGCCAACTTTTATGTTTGTGTTTTTTTCTCAAGTTTTCTTATAATTTGAAGTAAATTTGGCATCTGCAGAGTTAAGATTTATGTGGTGAAGACGAGTTCACCTGTTGAATTGATGCCTTTCCATGAACCGAATGATGGGCTTCGGACAGTGACAGATACTGATATAACTGTATACCCGGTACAAGCACTGCAGATATAAATAGAATGAACACTGACATGTGCGCACCTTTTTTCGTTTTATCCTGCAGTTGTTTACTGTGTAAATCTCGTTGTGATTTACAGCTTTATGGCACCCATGTCAAAGAGGAATAATTGCTTTTTGGGATGATTTGATATTTGTGGAAGCTGGTTGGCAAAAGTTGCTTTAACTGGTTATCTATGAGAGAGAACGAGGTTGCACATGATCCTAATGATGGAACACAGAGAATGATGATTCAAAAGAACTTCAGAGAAAGAAATTTCTAGAGAGAACAAAGCTTATATGAAACTTCAATCCTACATCCATTCACTTCAAAATTAAATTCTTATTGTGATTGTGAATAACTAAATTGCAAAATATGACAAATCTAGGGAAGTATTAGAAGAGTAATATTGTTAAGGAGTGAAATGGCTAATTTTGTTTTTATGTCCGGTAATAAATTTGGCACAAAATAGCTTCCAGCTTGTACTCTTAAAGTCCACAATGAAATTTGAAATTGGCGTTGTTTAATGAGTTCACAATTTTATCCGACCGGTAAATTTTTCGCTGAAATCTGGCGAAAATTTTTTCACCGTAGGGGGGAGAAAGTGAAACAATGGGTGAATAAATTTGTGCACACTTTAGAGCCATTGTGGAAGCACTGGTATGGACAGATGAAAATGGAGCAACAATTTATGGCGTAAATAAGAGGAATGAGATTATCCTGATGTCTTTTAATGCCATTAAGACGTTTGTCACCATTTATAATTATTATTACTATGTTTAATGCCATTTTGACTTTTGCCGCTATGTATAATTATCATTAGATTCCTTAGATCTTAGATTATCATTAGATTAATTATCAATTAGATCTTTAACTAAATATAAAGGGTTCAGGAATAAAGAGATGGTAATGGAATGGGATGTGATCTTGGAGTAACTTGGCTATTTTTAGGGTCACTTTTCATAATGATAGATTTCAATTTTTTTTTCCAAAATTTTGAGTTAATAAATATGGATATAGAAAATCTAGAAATCATTACTATTAATAATACTCTTCATCTAAGTCTCAAATATGAATGATCTAAACCTTTATATCAATTTATAATTACAGTTTTTATATTTTACGTATGTTTTCATTGCTACTTCAAAAAAGAGTATAATAATCATAGTTCCATATATTAGATAAAACATTTATATGGTACATAAAAATATGAGGGAGGCTTAGTAGAATATATAGTATTTTAGTGTCGCAATTATTTATAATTTAGTGCTTAAAGAGAGTAGTGGGTAAATAATATTGTTTACTAAGGAATCAATTTAAGGATTTGTTACTTACACATCCATTTTATTTTTGGTGTGCCATATCTTTAAGCCTTTCAAATATCCATGCTTTATAATTCTTTGTACAATCATAAGCTTCACTATGTTTGATGAGCTAAAATATCTTGCCAAGTCCATGTTTATGTTGATATTTGTGTTTTCTCCATTTATTTTCACAATAACATATTGTTCCAACCTTTGGATGTTGTCAAAGTAGAAGGCTATAAGTAAGGGTGGTAGCACCTCATCCACACACACTTTAAAAATTTTGGTTCTTGAGGAGTACCTAATAAATTAGTGCAAGTAAGGAGTGCCTACCTTTTGGTGAACAATGAATGATTTAATGGTCGTATGTTTCTCCTCATTCACTGCCACCAAGTTTAATGAATCATCTCCTCATTCACTGCCACCAAGTTTAATGAATCATCAAACATGACACTCTTGTTCCTTGGCAAGTAAGTGAGAATTACAGGGGGTTGGCCTTAATTCCATATTTTTTTCCTACCATTTGTCCATATGACATATCCATAGCCATGGTTTCCCACTCTGAAAATATGATGGCATGTGTTTCCAAAAAATGATGTCACGTGTTGACACATATGTGCATTTAGATGTGCATTTTAATTCCATATTGTATAGGTTACACCAAACACTTCGAGATCCAATGCCTAGCATAAGATAAGCCAAAACACTAGTATCAATTAGTCTTCCCCTAGATCACATGAGTGATCGAACCACCTCAAGCTTCCCAACATTTTCATTGATGCACCATCATAAGTAAAGTTATTCATTAAAGTGTTTGTTTGTTATTTCTAGGGGAGGGAGCTTAATTTGAAAGCCCTCTCCATGACCCAACCCATATGGTGAAAGGCTAAGGTCTCTCAATTCACATGACAATCCTTGAGGCAAATTGAATTGTTTCTCTTAAGGTTGAGCAGACCTAGATCTAAAATGCTCAACTAGTTGTATTGATTCTCTTAAGATTGAGCAAACCTAGATCTAAAATGCTCAACTAGTTGTATTTCAACCTATTTATGTTTTCTGGTAGCACTTCTCATTGCTTTGTCTCCCTCACCAAACTCACTTAGAAATGGCTAGCTAATCTAACATAATACAAGCAAATAAATAGTTATCAGTGCTTTGTAGGTACAATCATTTTTTTACATTGCATCATTATTATTTTTTTTTCCACATAAGACTACGCTAATTTATATTACAAAAAAGCCAAAATTACAGCAAAATTTTACAACAGAGCCGTGGCCCTGCATCTCCAGAGAGATTTTCCCCATGATTAACCAATCAGAGCAACACTGGTGCAAAAAGGAACCAGGTTTTCTTCCTTCTGACATAACCAACATCTAAATCGACACAGTAGACATTTGAGCCGACACAGTGGATACAGAAATTGACACGGTGGACACATAAGCTAACATAGATGACACGTAAACTGACACTGTGGACATATAAACCTTCACGGTGGACATAGACCCAATAACAGACAAACAAAGTGAGCAGAAAGAGTTGGATAGAGAGTAGCGTTCCTGGCCACGAAAACGGAGTGGCTTCTGAGCTATTCCTCATCGGTGGTGTGAGGCTCATCCGTCGCAAGACCTTTGAGCTTCTTGGTTTCCTCCGTTTCTGAGCGCAGCAACCTCTGAACCGGTTCACTGGGGCCAGCTTCATAAGCTTGAATTGGTCGCCTCATATCAACTCTGGGGACTTGCATGTCAACCCTTGGCACCGTCAGGTCTTCAAGTTGCCCCCTGAGATTGCTGCAATGCTCCACGGTGACTGAGACGATGAGAGTGTTGTTCTCCAGCGTGCAGGGGATCCGATAGCGAACTGCTGGATGCTCCACATGACCACAGTCCATAATTTCTCCCCTGCCTCTTTCATTTCTACGGCCTGCTAGTCTGCTCGGAATTCTGTTCTGCTCGGAAGTTATTTCCACTGAGGAGGAGGGCGAAATGGCAGGCCTCTGAGTGGCAGAACGACCCCTGGAACCGCCGCGGCGACTACTCATCCTGAGCCTTTCTATTGGCATCCGTCGATTATCTCCCGTAACAGAATCCCTCTGAGAAATCTTACAATGAGCCAGAGAATGTTCTGTCTCTGCCAATGTCTGCTCGGACCGCTTGAATGAATGCGGGAGAGCGACATAGGGTTCGAGCTTATTGAGCTCCATTCTCCTCGTCCGATGCTGCGCATTGAATGGCGCCTGAACCAGACTTAACATCCCAATGAATTCACCTTCCGCATTGAATGGCGCTTGAACCAGACTTAACATCCCGATGGCTTCACCGTCCGTCAGAGTTAATGCACCAGCGTCCTGGTATGTCGTGGCTCGTCCGGGCTGACAGCTGCCCATGTGACGAGCCACCTGCCTCTCACACATCAAAGACACCCGCATCCGGGGACATTGCATCATTATTTTAACAGTTTTCAAAATATATATTTAAAAACAATTAATATATATATTTTTTAATTTTAAAATTATTATAATCCTATAATATAATATAATTTGGAATTTTTATTATTTCAATGAAAATATATAATTAATTTTTTAGTTTATTTATATTTTTGAAATAGTAAATTTTTTAATTCTTTGGAATGTATATATATATATATATATATATATATTATTTATTATATTTATTTCCATATAATATATGGTGAGTATCTCTCAAGGATTAGCTTAATCGGTTGAGTCATTGTTGTTACAAGGTCAATTCTCTTTGAAACTTTTTTTTCTTAGAGGATTTGATTCCCTTTAGGGTTAATCTTCCCAAATTTTTCTATAAGAAGAAAAAATATATATAGTGAATATTGTTTTAATTTATATTATCATCAATATTTTACATTAAAAAAAATTAATTGGAATTTTTATTTTCAAATTTTCTTACTTCAAATTTTTAAAGCAATAAAATGATATAAAATAGAGATATTCCAATTGTAATTTGATAAGAGTAAATTTTAAAACTAGAACTTTTAAAGAAAAAACGTGAATTTTTAACCATCATACATACTCGACCCGTATAAATTAAAATATAAAATTAATATATAAAATTTCTTATATTAGTTTAACCCTATAACCATCTAAATACGTAACTAAAATAGATTTAAATTCCTTAAATAAATTCAAATCCCTTAATAGCTCAAATTAGTAACATTGACAAAGTTTTGGAGAACCTTAATAACTCAAATTAGTGTATTGACTGGATAGGCTATGAATACTTCTAATTCAACCACATTAATTTTATAGCTGCACCATAATCAAAATCAACAGGCAGAAAAAGGCTAGCACTTTAGAAAAGTCGAATTTCATTGTGTTACAAATAAAAAACATCTTCAAAACTCCAACAGACTCTGAATCTCCGATCGTTTTCCTTACAGAACCCTCCTAAATACTCTGCACACCCCAAGAAAACCCTAGATTTGGCTTTAATGCCAGAACCATAGAAAACAAAACAAAAAAATGAAAGAGTTATCATATACAGAGCACATTGAATATTGAAAACATATCAAAAGATCTTGCAGGCCGTCACTGTCAGACACCGATCTAATAGCCTCCTTCGGTGGCAGCGAATTTGTTGAGTAGAGCGAGGGCATTGCTGATCAGTTTGCACACATTCTGCACCCGGCCCGTGACCATGGCCTTAACCCTCCCTCTGGCAACCTGAAAGCCGTCGAGGCAGGAGTCCTGATTGGTGAGGGCGGCGCTCATCCACGTCTCCACGTTGCTCATCTGAAACCTGAACGTATTCCGCCTCAGCTTTTTCAGCTCCGCGAGAGATTGGCGAATCTGGTCCGTCGTGTCGCCGAAATCCTCAATACAATCCCCGAGCGCTGCTCTTTCCCTTTTACTCATCGTAGCCCCTCTGCGTTTCAAACCCGTGGCCCAGAGGGAGACGTTGTGGGCATTAACGAGGCTCACCTGCAGGGCCGCGTTCACCAGATTGCTCTGCGTGGCCTTAAGAGACCCCGCGTAGGAAGAGAGCGACGAAACGCAGACCTGCGGATACAGAGTCACATTGCACGAAGTTCTGATATATTCCACAATGTGTGTGTTGCTGTGCGCGGGATTCAGGGCCTTCGTTGCTGCCGCTGAAGCCAGGCACGCAGTAATTACAAGAATAGAAAAAATAGTTGCTGAGAAAGCCATGGCTATTCGACCCTGAGACGTATGCTTGGAAGGGCTTCTGCTCTCCTCTGCTCTGTTAGGCCATAAATAGGGAGTCGAAACCGCTGTTGGGAATTGTTCAATATTCGACTGCTCCACGTGATCGTTGCCGCCGATGGCGCTATATTTGATAATATAATTTTAAATTTTCATTAATGTCAGGGGACTTTGTATTGTCAACATTTTCGGTGATTTTATTGGTATATTGTCGGTTGTTCGTCCATGGAAGGGAGGCAAAATATATCCCATTCACTCGTCAATTGTAAGCGAAGGAAAAGCAAAAGTCATAATTTGATTCATCACTGTGACTTTATTTTATTTCTTAATCAAATTTCCGTTATCTAACAAGAATTCATGGTTTGTCAAAAGGATTTATGACTTTATTTTTATTCTTTAAAGAAAAATTTCCGTTATCGGACCAGTATTCATGGTTTGTCTAAGAAGATTTATTGGTAATTGGTGACGGAAGATGGTTTTTGCCTCTCCTCCCATTTAGAATTTTTAATCAATTAAATATAATTTCAATTTTTATTAAAAAAACATTTTTCATTAATTAAATAAAAAATAAAAAGTGTAGTATCAATAAGAAAGGTAATTTTCATATAATTTTGGTTAACATTATTATAATTAAAAATTTAGTCAATCTTTATCTATAAGTCTTTTCTCTAGAAGATATTGATTTTGGGTTTAAGCGCCTCGCTAATGGGAAAGCTAAGGACATTGAAGGTTACCAGGCAGAAATATTAAAAATTGGAAGCCTTGTCCTCATCCCCCACATCCACAAGCTTTTCAATCAAGCAGTCAAGCAAGGGTTCCCTAAGTTATGGACTAAGAGCCTCATTATTCCTATTTTTAAAAATGGGGATACAATAACCCCTCTAAGTATCGAACAATCATGATCAGCCCTCTCTTAGCTAAGTTACATGGTATTATTTTGGAAAAGAAGTTGAGCATATGGCTCGAAAGTGAAGATAAGTGGGCTAAAGGCCAAGCGGGTTTTAGAAGGCATCACTCAACAATAGACCATCTCGTTATGCTTAGAATCATTGTGGAGGAATGTCGCAATGATAAATCCAATCTCTTTTGTTGCTTTGTTGACTTTAGAAAGGCTTTCGATATGGTTCCTAGAAAAAAACCTTTGGAATAGATTAGAAGAGATAAAGGTTCCTTTTGAGTTGAGAGTTGTCGCTATTAGATTATACGAGAATGTCATTGCCAAGCTAAAAAGCAATGAGGGGTGGTTGAAAGATATTAAGGGTAATATCGAAGTTAAACAAGGTTTCCCCCTCTCCCCTACCCTATTTGGCATTTACATTAACAAGCTCGAAGGTTATCTAGAGAAAGTAGGATGTGCTGGCATGCTCTTAGCTGGGCTACTCATCATCCTTCTTCTCTATGCTGACAATATTGTTCTCCTCGCAAGGTGTCCATCTGATCTTGATAAGCAGCTTAGACTTCTTAAGGATTTCTGCTCTACCATGGGTATGACTGTTAACATTGACAAAACAAAATTTATGATTATCAAATCCAAGAAGGACACCTATGCTAATTTTATATATGACAATAATAACTTGGAAGAAGTATATTCTTACAAGTACCTAGGAATTGATATTCATCACAAACTCAACTGGAACTATAACATTGAGAAAATGATTAATGGGGGGTGGAAAGCTTACTTTGGTCTTGAAAATAATTGTAAAACGGCAAACCTCGTAATGTGGGATAGAAAAAAGTTCCTCTTTGAAACTTTAGTCACTCCTGTTATCTTATATGGATGTGAGGTTTGGGGTTGCAGCATCTCTAAAGAATCGTGGAGAAAGATTGAGCAAATCCAAAAGCACTTTATAACGTATAACCTAAAAATTAAAAGCAATACACCCTACCCTATTCTCCTTATAGAAGTAGGTCTTTCCCCTATCGAAAGCCTAGCTATGACTAGGCTTTTGTTGTACAAACACAAGCTCAATAATATAGGAGATCATAGACTTCCCAAGCTAGCTTTAAATTCCAGCCAAAACCATCTAAGGCTCAAACGGGGGTGGTATAAAGACACGAGGGCCTAGATGAACCATTTGGAGATCAACGAGAATGATGCACTGCAAAACATTAATAACATTAAAAATATTGTTACTTTCAAGTTCAAAGAAAAAATGTGATATGAGAAAGATTTAGCGCCTAAAAGAAAATTGAGTTATTATAAGAAGGTCATCAACCCCACCCTAGAAGATCAAAAGTATCTCTCTGTTTTAGCTAGCTCAAAGAAGAAAATTAATTTAGCAAAGTTTAGAACGAACTCTGATGAGCTCCATAGTGAAACAGGTTGTTGGACAGTTCCTAAAACACCATGGATGGAAAGAATCTGCCATCTCTGTGACAATAGGAACGTTGAGGATGAAAACCACTTCCTCTTAGAGTGCCCCACGTACAACCACATTAGATCTCAGTTTCATAATCTTTGTCACAATACTGACCTTCCTAGCCTTTTACAATATCAAAATTATAGTGAGCTTGGGAGGCTTCTCTCCAAGCTTTTTGAGCATAGAAATAAAACCTTAAATCAAACTAAATATTTTGTTTCTCTAGGTCCAATAGACCAAAGTTTGGTCTCAGTGGATGTTAACCACCACCATCATCATCATCATATTAATAAGAAAGATAATATTTTTTATAAGCTTTATTAACATTAATAATAATGGATTACTTATTTTTTAATAACATATAACTTTAATTTCATATATAAATTATAATATTTCCTAATTGCATTTAACTTTTTACCATTTTTAAATATAATAATAATAATAATAATAATAATATAATTTTGAAATTGTATTAATAGGAAAGCAACTAAAAATTATATAATATAAATAAAATTTATTAGAAATTAATAAAATAAATAAGAACAATAATTACAAAATATTTCTTAATTATTTTAGGATTATGTTTATGTTTTTTTTTTTTAATTTATAAATAAATAATGATTTTTTTACCTATTATAAGATTAGGTTTGGATTTGTACATTTAATAAATAAATAGGTCTATTTATTTATTTATCTAAATAACATTTACCTCTTACCTATAATATAAAAGTAATCATAGTATTATGCTCGTGATAAAATTTATAACTTTAATAATTAGATTATAATTTAGAAATAAAATGTGAAGAATAATAAGATTAGAACAAAATTTCATAATTTGATCAATATGTAACATATTTATACAAACTGTTCTATGTTTTTTTTTACAAAATTTACATATATTTATAATTTTAATAATTTAGAAATCAAATGCTAAAGATAATAAGATTAGATTAAAATTTCATAATTTGATCAACCTACAACATGTTTATATAAATTATATTTTGCTTTATTATAGGTCTTTAAGCATTACCATACTTACCTATTAGCTTTCATATACACATTTCCAAACAATACATTGTAAATTGTGGCCTAAGATCAAATAGACATGAGCTTAGTGTCTCAAGAAGGTAGGGATAAAATGAATAGGTTACATGAGAAAAGTAAGTAAGAGGTGATATTTAACATGTATGAATGGTGATTTAAGTGACATTAACTAAATAGTTTATATTAATGAGACAAAGCTTAGTTAAGACAATTTCTAACGGATGAATGTAAATTTTGAAAATGAATCAGAAAAATTTAATTATCTATACTTAACATAAATTGTCAAAACTTATGAATCTTATCAATTTGTAAAACTTAAAATTTTAAAACCTGATGAATTTTATTAATTTGTAAAACTTAAATTGTTAAAACTTTGATTAATCTTACTTATTTGTAAAATGTCCACTATTAAATATCTGGGGATACATTTTGTAAAATCATTTAATCTTTAAGAATTTTATATAGATTTTATAAAATTTTAATAGTTTTTAGAGTAAAAAAAAAGTTAAATGTATCACTTATGTATCACTTTAACAAAATAAATTGATTTTTTTATTTTATTTTTTTTCTGAAATACAAAATAAACCTATAAACAAAATTTAATCCATAAAATTTTCCACAAATATATAATTGAAAACTTTAATAAAAATACCAAAATTATATCTTTATAAATCAAACATCTTTGATTATCATATATTTATCTTACCATGTGTAAATTTAAATTAAATATTTAAAAAATAATAGCACCGATTCACTATATTAATTCTCTATCAGAAAAATCACTAAAATTTACAATTTCTCTAAAAAGTTAAAATTAATCTATTTTACGTGCAACCTGTAACAAGTTTCTTATCTAAAAAGTTAAAATTAATGCATCTTATGAGCAACATGTCACAAGTTTCTTATCTATGTTTTTGTTACAAGTTTCTTATCTATGTTTTTGGTGAAGGTTTGATATTTTCAGTACTACTTGTTTCAGTTCGACTAAATCACAATTTTGCATGGAAAAAGATAAAAAACTGAATAGTTATATTGTTCCTTAATTTTCTAAATCTTTTAAGTTTACAATAGCCACAATTTTAATTCTCATAATTTTTTATTTTATTTTATTTATTTATTTATTTTAATTTTTTCAATACGAAAAAAGCACAATTTGTATTAATAACCAAGCGGAAATTTACAAAAGACCGGTTGCTTTTCAAAAAACATAAGCCATTGTCATTGTCTTGTTAGTTAGAACTTGTTGTAATACAAGTACCACTTACCCTAAAAAAGAAGATAACAAAGTGATAAATCTATTTTCTGAATAGACTCTGTATAGATGACTGTATGGTATAAGCTAGATACATATATAACAAAATTACAACCATCAATGGTATGCCTATTATAGGGTATAGTATGAACTTGTTGAGAGAGAAAAAACACCATCTACAATGGGGATAGCAATCCTACCTCGTAGAGGACACTAATTTATGCCTAGTGGCTAGGCAGCTAATTAATCTTCAACAGAAACAAAAATAGACTTCAGTAGTGCCTAGGAGAGATCCTATAACTCTGGAAAAAGAAGGTCCTCCATGACATAGTAGTTTTTCTCGGAGTTGATTTCCATATACCATTTTCCAGATTCTTGGAGCAGCCCTTTTTTTGATAGACTGTCAGCTTGCACATTTTGAGATCTGCTTATGTGCCAGATTGAGTAGCCATCTTGAAGATGCCAAAAGACCTCAATGCTCTTCATCCATCCTAGTAAAGAAGGTTTGTTTATGGGACTCTTTCCTAATACATGTTTGATTATGATTTTGGAGTCTCCATAAACATGTAAGTCCAGAATATTTAAGAAGTTGGTGAACCACAATAGACCCCAAAGAGCCATTGCTTCCGCTTTACTGTTGGTGTTATTTCCTCCATTCCAAAGAAGACTGTAGGTAAGTTGTTCAGTTATAGAATTTGAAACCCCACAACCAAAAATTCCTTTTTGTGCAGCGCTATCAAAAAATCCCACTGAATACTTTAACAGTGATTTACTGTGCCCACGGGAATTGATACTTGGCTGTTTGGGCTGGGGTAAAAAAATGCTGTAGTTTGTAACAATTCTGTGAAAGACCTCCTTGAATTCCTTTCTCATGTTCTGGAACAAGAAGTTGTTCCGCCATTTCCAGATTGCCCATAAACAGATTAAAGGAATGGGTCTCCAGGAGGGCTTCTGTGTACCCCACCATTCCAGTGAATCCTTAATGGATGAATGCACTATAAAACGAAATCCAAAAAAAATTGATAAATTTTTCCATACCTGAGTGGCGAGCTTACATTGAAGAAGATGTGATTGTTGTTTTCAGCTTCACATTTACACATAGGACAGATACCCAGCCCTTTCCATTGTCTCTTCTGTAGATTCTCCCAGATGAGGTTATTGTTGTGAAAGACACCCCAAGAAAATATTATAATTTTGTTTGGAATTCCTGTTTTCCAGAAAACTATGGGGAATTGTAGTCCAGGATGAAGTGTTGATCTTTTGGAAAAATATAGATAAGTATCAGCTACAATTATGCTGTCAGCCTTCATCTTGCCTTTCCATGTGAGATAATCTCGGGGCTCCATATGGCAGATACCAATGTTTTTTATATTTGCTATGATTTTGTTCCATTGTAGGGCCGCATGACCATTTAAGCCAATACTGTGTGCTTCCTTCCAAATCGGTAAAGGGCCTTGCCAACCCTCTATGGCTTGACCCCATAGGAAAATTCCCACACCACGAAGGGAATTTTTAATGTTCTCTAGAATAGAGCACTCCTCCCCAGCTCCAAGTATTGGATCCACGGCAATCAAAATATTGTTTCCATTCTGAAACCTCCATGTGAGTTGTTGTAAGAAGAAAATCTCCATTTTCCAAAAACTTTTCCATACCGTTGAGCCCTGTTTGATGCCTATGGTGCCTTTCCTGTACCAGTATTCGAAATCTTTATTACCAAGGTACTTTTTTTGGATGGTATTACTCCAGGTTCCCTTTCCAAATAAACCCCTCCATAAATATTTCATCAATAAAGCTCCTCCAAATCTGCGGAGATCCATTTTCCCCCATCCTCCCAGTCCTTTTGGAAGTGTAATGTTGGCTAGTTTAGTGAGATGAAATTTCTTCCTTTCGTGACAGCCTCCCCAAATGAAGTTGGCTGTGACGCAGTTTAACTCCTTGATAATGCTTCCAGGTATATGGAAAAGATGGGCCCAGTATACAGTGAGCTGTGCTAAGACTGCTTGTGCAAGAATAACTCTCCCACCCATCGAGAGGCATCTAAACTCCCATCCAGATATCCTTTTGTAGTATCAATCAATAATCCATTGCCAGTCAGCTCTATTGTAGCAACAAGGTTTAAGGTGCTATCCGAGATACTTCATTCCCTTTTGAATAGGAGTTGCCTTGATTCGGTATAAACCTTCAATGTATTCAATGGATTCCCTATCACATTCCCCATGGTAAATTACGGATTTCCTTTCATTAATCTGTAATCCTGTAGCACTTGTAAATTTTTTTAGAATATTAAAAAGACATGGCCAAGAGAAACGACAGAGCATACCTAAGATTAATATGTCATCTACAAAGAGACTGTGCGATATACTGTTGTTGTTGCTTATCATCAATGGCCGAAATTGTTCCTCCATAACTGCTCTTTTTATGTGCAGGCTTAGGCAGTCCATTGCCACGATGAATAATAGCGGGGAAAGTGAGCATCCTTGCCTCAGTCCTCTAGCAGCTTGAAAGAATTTAGTTGGATGTCCATTAATTAGGATTACAAAGTTTACTGTATCAACACATGCCATTATCCAGTTTGTACATCTAGGGCTAAGACCAATTTTGGTAAGAAAACATCTCAAAAAGCCCCAATCTAGGTAGTCATATGCCTTCCTTAGGTCAATTTGGAAGATAGCCACATCTAATTTTTTTTGTGGATCATATGCATACTTTCCTGTATATTTGCAACAACATCATCAATGAGTTTGTCTTTTATGAAGCCATGTTGTCCCTGTGAGAT
The DNA here is from genome assembly GCA_031772625.1 of Pinus tabuliformis. Lineage (NCBI taxonomy): Eukaryota > Viridiplantae > Streptophyta > Pinopsida > Pinales > Pinaceae > Pinus > Pinus tabuliformis. Next base: position 1,152,576,378 of record CM062805.1, on the reverse strand, counting down.
GTAACGCGATAGAGTATTCTGCATTCTGCCAGCAATAACCTTTGAGATGATCTTGTATATGGTATTGCACAAGGAAATTGACCTAAAATCCATAAAGGTATTAGCATTTTCTTCTTTGGTATAAGAGAAATGTAAGTAAATGAAATGTATTGATGAATTCTTCCCGTTGTTCTTGATTCATCAACCATACTCATAAGGTCCTTCTTTACTAGTTCAAAGAAATGTAGGAAAAAATCAATCGTCCATCCATCAGGACCTGGACATTTATCCTTCTTGAAGGACTTCAGCACTTTTAGGAGCTCTTCCTCAGATACATTCCTGTAAAGTTCTTCATTTTTCTCATCTTTGAAAATTGTAGGATAAGGCTCAATTCCCCAGATAATATCTTCTACCATTATATTTTCGTCCCTGCTATATGTTTCCCGGAAGTACTATATAGACGCATTACTTATATCCTCTTGGGTGTGGTGTATATTCCCACCCCCATCCCTAATCTACTAGATTGTATTTATGTTGCAGCGATGGGATGCATAACGGTGAAATAATTTTGTATTTTGATCTCCCTCCCTTATCCAAGTTGCTCCTCTTTTTAATCTCCATGTGGATTCTTCAATAGACAGTAATTTTATTTTATTATTATTATTATTATTTTTCCAGGGCTTGTATACAAAGCGGGATCTTCATGGGGAGGAATTGAGTGGACATTTCTGAGAATATCCTATCCAATTCCTTCTGGATGTCTTCTAGTTCTTTTCTATATGCTTTTTGCTTCAGTTTTTGCCAGGGCTTTACTTCGTCCCAAAGGGATTCTAGTTTGTCGAGGAAATTCTGAGAGGAAGATAATTTTGTATGATGAGGATGTCTTCCCTAGGATTCCTGCACAAGTTCATTGAACTCCAGATCTTCCAACCAAGATCTGTTAAATTTAAAAGGAAGACCCTTATGGATTTCGGTGTTCCTCCATTGCAATGTTATGGGTCTGTGGTCAGATGTGAAGTTGTTGATGATTTTGATGCAGAGATCACCCAGTCGTTCAATCAATTTTTCATGGGCTAAAAACTGACCTAGTCTTTTGGCCAAATATGTTGTTCCAGATCTTCCATTATCCCAAGTGGGGGAAATTTTGGCTTGGCAAATGTCCACAAAATTATTCGTTAGTAGAGCATCTTGGAAAGGACCAGCCAGAGGGTCTGTCTTTCTGCACCAACCCCATACTTCATCACTGCTTAGAATGCAGTTTAAATTTCCCGCAATGATTAAGGATACCAGATCCATCATTTCATATGAGAAGACCTGATTCCAGAAGGTGAATCGGTCCTTATAAGGTTCATATAAATTGAGGATATGGACATTTCCAGGTATTCAACGAAATTTGGCTTCCAGCAGAATGCCTGCAAAACATTGGAACGCCTTAACCGAGACCTAGGATGCATCCCATAAGGCTGCCAACCCCCCTGAGCGTCCAGCTGAATCAATTGCCGAAATGTGCCAGCTCAGAAACATTTTCCGAAAGTATAAGACAACATCAGAGCAGTTGTGCATAGTTTCCTATATGAGGATGATATTTGGAGGTAAAGAGTAAAAAAAAATTTTGAGAGCTATGAATTTGAGTTCAACCCCCAACCCCCTAATATTTATGGATATAATACGGGTCATGGAAAAGGCTCAATGGGTTGTTTTGCTCTAAGAGTCTTAGAGGAGGAAAGATCAGTGATAGGCACATCAATGAGAAAGTGGTCCATTCGAGAGGTGAGAGGGATGTTGGAGTTCCTTCCACGGAAATGTCTGTTGCCATGGTTATGCTTCCACCGCAAAGTTATATTTCCAGCCGAAGTAGGGCTGATGTGTGGAGAGGAAGATGATTTTGGTTTATGTATGGTGAGAGAGTGCAGATCTAAAGTTTTTTTTTTTTTTTTTTTTTTTTTTTTTTTTCAGAAGGAAGTCCAGGTCACTTCCTATCGAGTTTGAAGTGGATGCAGTGGGTGGGTTAGAGGAGTGATAGAGGGGCAAGGCCCCTTGTCCTTTGATGGACTTTTGGATGGGATAGGAGTGCGAGTAGGTGAGGGGATGTAAGCAATGTGCAATGAGGAAGGAATATTATGATAGGGGTGAGTACTTGGTAGAGGAGCGGGGATTTCTTGGCAGGGGGTAGGTTCCAGTGGAAGGGGGGAACTAGGGTGAGCTGGAACACCCGTAAAAGGTGAGACTGACTTCCCTGGAATATTAGGGGAAGAAATCAATGGAAATTGGGGAGATTCTCATAGAACCTACAAAAGGAGGAGGATATCGAGAGTAGGTCTTATGAGAATTACTTGGATGTGTCTCTTTATTGGACTGTGACGCCATCCTTTGACTATTTTTGCTTTGTTGTTCCTTCTCAGAGTTTGTCAGCTTTGTTGCATTGTAACATTTCCTTCCATGTAAATGGCCACTCGGACGAAACGGGCATTGATCTTGACTGCTCTTAGTAGCAGATCTTCATGTAAACTCATTAGTTCTCAATAATAATAATACAACAAATATTTAGGAAAAAAAATAACATGTCACAAGTGGCCGAGAATATAATTATTACAAAAGCTTAATGTATATTTCATCCAAAAGACATAAAATAATTTTTCTCAACCACAGGAATGAATGCAATTCTACAATCTCAGTGAAGTTATAAAAAGCACATGATCCAATATATATATATATATATATATATATATATATATATATATATATATATATATATATATATATATATATATATATATATATATAGATATATATATATATATATATATATATATATATATATAGATATATATATATATATATATATATATATATATATATAAAGTGAATACACACTGAGAAAATTCCTATATACAATAAAACATTCTGATCTCTTTCAAAATCCGAGAACATTTTCTTTCCTTTTCTGACCTGACATGAGGCAGTAGAAGCATTAGTTTACACCCGTTACTTGTAACATCGTTTCCTTGTATATTGAGTTTTATGTTTTAAAACTTCACAGAATTCTTATTAAAATTGTTTAATAATTATAGCTCAGTTAGCATAGTCTAAATTTGTGATTTGAGTTGTATTACTTTTACAAAATAATAAAAACGGTGTGTCCACTGAGGTGGAGGAATTGTCTAAACGCTTAAAAGTGGTTGGAATCCAAGCAAAACAATTTCAAGAAATTTTGCAGTAGCAATGTTTGAATCATGTTTTTGGTGGTGGAAATAGATTCAACACCATCAAAAAATTTTGAGACATCCTATAACCTGGATTTACAAAAATCCCTACCTGATTTATCAAAATCTTGCCTAAATTTCCAAGATTTTCAAGGCAAAAAAATAGTCTAGTTAGACTAAAGCAATAAAGACTTCAGATTTATTTATATATTTAATAATTTTAAAATTTTATTATATATTAATGATATCAATTTTATTTTTTTTAAATATCATATTAATAAACAAATTATTATTATTAAAATCTAAATACAAGTAAGGAAGTAAGACTATTGTCGCGTTAAACAAATTGAATTTTAATATACATGGGGCTTGGCTATTTCCACTAATAACCAATCCAAATATTTGACCCAGAGGTTACAATATGTTGTTCTTTAAAGATTCCATGAAACTTATTTAATCTTTGAGCTTATTTCGTGTGATGTACCTCGTAAATGTAAATATTTATTTATCGCATTTTAAACAAACTAAATACTAATTAAGTTTATATAATTTGTTAATTTTGATTAAAATGCATGAAAAGTAGAATGCCAGAATGATGGCACTATCTGATTAAAATTAAAGGATAATGTATTATCTAAAAGGTGAGAGTTGTATTTCTCAAACAGTTAGGTTGGGCGCTTACCCAACCCTAACTACTTCCTTCAGGTATTTATTCCAAATAACGGATCAAGAGGATGAGAAGCATCTGAGATCTAAAGAGAAAACAAAAAGAAACGAGTAAATTGAGATATATGAGAAACGAGATTTACTGTTCTAGAAGGACAGATAGTGACAAGTAGCTAAGTCTCGTTAAGACCAAATAGCTACTATTGTTCAATACAAAAGCTCTTGAGGAGAAACCATGTGAGAGGGTAGCTCGGGGGGAGACTTAGGCGGAACCACCAGGCTGGAAAGGAAACACTGTGTTGAGCCTCAAAACTACTCTTTCCCTAGCAACTCTTCTCATTCCTTTTCTTTGTTTTTCCATAAGAAAGACGCATTCTCATCACCAATCACCGGTATATACTGTATTGAGGAGGACATTTAGTGATTTACATGTTATGCTTTTATGTTTTGCTGTTTGAATAATTTTTTGTATATTAGCTATGGAACACAGCCTATTTTGCAGCTAATCAGCTGTTCCGCAGCTACCTTCATGCTCTAACAGGTTCTAGGTGTCAGAAGGAGAAACTAGCCACATGGGCAGCTTGGAAATCATCATGACATGGACCCTGTCCTATTCATTCAGCCCAGGTCGACAAAGAAGATGGCATAAGACTATGGTCAATGGATAAGTCAAATACAAAGAGACTGAAGGTAAAGGACTCTGTTTCGTGGTTAATTAATGCGTTTCATAGTGATGGAAAGTGTTATTCGAAGCAACCACCTGTACCTACGGACTCCAACAGCCACCTGTACAAACGAATCCAACAGCCACCATGTCTTGGATTTATGTCTCCAGCAGCCAAGGAAGAAATTCTGCATATCTGTCTTCTACGTGTTTGGTTGTAGCATGCTTTTCTCCACAAACAGTTATATGATTTTTCTTATAAATACCTGTGTAAAGGACCGAAGAAGTTAGTAGTGATAGTAATAGTTTTATTGTGAAATCGAAGTTCTAGACTCTGTAATTTCTAGGCATTTTGTGTCCCCGTTTTAATTGAGAAGGCCACATGTTTTTATGAATATCTAAAGGAATTTTCTTGGAGTTGATTGAGAGAGCATAGCCTAATTAGTTGCAGAGGGCCCCTGCAATGAAGAAGGTTTCATTTCATTTTATTTTTCTTCTTCATGTTAACTATAAATTCATCATTTTCTTTCACAGTGTTTATAATCATTTTCTTACTAATAATGTTTATAACGCAGTTTCCATCATTTTCTTATTAACAGTGTATATAATTTAGACCAGTTTCCATTAGCTTGATCTCTTTTTAGTTTTTATCAGTAGTTTAGAAGATAGAACTCAATGGTGTAATCTTGTTTCTTCAATTAAAAACTAACCTTGTTTCAGGATGAGAGTAGGATTGAAGAATGATAAGGATACACTGTTGGATAGTTTACTTCATTCATTGTTTTGCTAGTTTAAATTCTCAATTAAACTATTCAGTGTCACTTACTGTATTTTCCATTTCATTTTTAGTTTGCTAACTCATGGTATTAATGAATGTTTATGGAAAAATTTTCAAGTTGATAATTCATCCTTAACTAAGTGGTTGAACATTTCATCTATGCAATGAATTATTTCTACATATTTGTATTTTCTTTCTCTTAGATTAATGAAGTACAAAATTACTCAAATGTCATCCCAAGGAGACTTTCTCCCAAAAATGAGAGGCAGAGTAACCAAGTATTTCATTTAGTTTTATTTCTATAATTAGTTAGACATCAATTTCAAATTTCACTTTCAATTTTAATTCATGATTTGGAAATAATGGTAAAATAAGAATAGAAACTTTGTTTTTATTTCTTTCTTAGCTTTTCTTCCAAACCTTTCTTAGCTCTGTTTTCATTTCTTTCTTAGCTCTATTTTCATTTTTAGATTTTGAGCAGTCTTTACGAAAGTTAGATTTAGTTCTAATAATTTACATGGTAAATCATTAGGAATTAAAAGACCAAAAAACCCCCGAAAACAACATAAAACATAAAAACAACCAAGTAAGAAGGGTTAGCTAGCACAAACAGTGCCCTACACTTCATTAGTTTACAATACCCAGATTAATAATTTATGAAGAGCAATTTAGGACACTAAATTGACCAAACATTTTGGCGTCGTTTCTGGGGAAGTGTAACTAGGTAGCCTTATCTCTTACATTAAAAAAAAAATGATATGCATAGAGAAAGAGACTCTAGGGGTAGATTTATAGCTAGGGTCAGTAGTTCAATTTCTACAACACCACCTACTCCACCAGAAACAAGGAAAGATACACCTCCATCTCAAAATCATACTCCCAGCCATAGAACACCTAAAATTCCAAAGGAAAAAAATTCAACCAAAAGAATCTCCTACTTCATCTACCCAGTCAATCCTAGAGGAGAAAAATCTTGAATTTCCAACAGTGGGAATAACCTTTTTCACCTCCACAGGAGAGCACATTTTAGTTGAAGAATTAGGAATACCTAGTGAGGAAGAAGAAGTAGAACCTCTCTCCCATATCCCATTAATAGAAGAACCAGAGGAGGAGAAAGTAGCCTTACACGTTGAACCTTATACTGACTCTGAGGAAACTATAATGGAAGAAGAAGGAGAAGATGGGGAATTTGGTCTGTTTGAAGGGGGTAGAGGAAGAGGTAGAGGAAACAATGGAGGAGGTAGAGGAAATAATGGAGGAGGCAGAGGAACTAGGAAATAGATAATTCTTTTGGATTCCCTATAGTAGATGAGGAAACAAATGCCACAATGAAAAATATATCACCCTCTATCCTCCCAAACGTCCATGGGTTAAAAAGTGAGGATCCTAAAACATTCTTATTTGAGTTTGAAGTCCTGTGCAGAACCTATGACTATCTAGAAGACTCTCAAAAACTCAAATTGTTTCCTTCAACACTAAAAGGAGCCGCTTTGAAGTGGTTCATGGGGTTAGTCACTCAGTCCATTAGAACATGGAATGACATGAAAAAAATGTTTTTGGATAGGTACTTGGATTATTGCATACCTACCAATCATAAAGATGAAGTGTTCAAAATGATGCAAAGAGAGGATGAAGACTTAGAGGATTTGATTGAGAGATTCAACTATAATTTGAAAAGAGCAAAAAAGGACAATTTAGATGAAGATACCTCGAAAGCTCTTTTATTAAAATCCATTAGAGAAGAGTTGATAGATATCCTTAACATGATGGGGAAGGGAGATATCTCTGAACTTCCATTAAATGATATAGGAGAATTATGTGTTCACTTCTCAAGAGGAAAATCTAAAATAGGGAAAGGCCAAAAGATTCTTCTCTTGTTAGAGAAAACAAATCTGCAACTGGATCTGTAAGTAGGGAAGAAATTGGTAATATGCTTGATGAATTTAAAAATTACATTATAGGGAGTCTTAGTGAGAAAATAGACACCATTAAATTACAAAACAAGCAGAAAACTGAGGTTGATGCTTTAGCCATTTTTTGTCCAAAATGCAGAAAAAAAACATGCTCTAGGAGAATCTCCTTTAGATGCAAAAGTTGTAGAAACTTGTATGATTTTCTTAGAAAGCCATGAGACGAAGGGTTGTCCTTCAATCCCAGGTCTTAAGGCTATCTTTCAAGAGGAAACAGTCCCAAATTCTGCAGAACCTCTTTGTTTTGTTGCTAGAAGATCTTGGCAGGGGCCACAAAATTAGGGATTTCACAATCAAATGTATCTTCAGCCCCCACCAAATTGGAATTCTTGGCAAAAACCTTGGCCTGAACCTCAATCTCAATCTCAACCTTAGCCTCAACCTCAACCTCAATCTGAATCTCAATCTCAACCATGGGCACAAGGAGTACAAAATCCTTATGGGAGATTTTCTCAATATTATCAATATCCTCCATCATATCAGAATTATCCTTCCTCACACATTCAGCAACAAAATCAGCAGCCACAACTTCAAAATCAAAACCCTCAACTTTCATTACCATTTCCACAACAAAACCAAAATCTTCAACTCTTACTACCAACTCAACAAAAACCAAATCAGCTACTTGCCCAACCATTACCAAACCCCAATAGTAAAAACCCTCATAATACTTACATGGTAGAAGGACAACAATTTCCAACTTATATGATTACTCCTCTAGATCTTAATGATGTTCAACTAAAATCTGGTAGGATATTAGAAAAGGGAAGACCTTCTGTAGATATTCAGGAACAAGACAGTTCTGAGGAAGATTTTCTAAAGGTCAATAAAGGTTTTGAGGGAACATCTCTCCAAAACCAAAGCATTGAAAAAGAAAAACAAAAAGAATCAATGAACATAACTCCTATTAATGAGAAACCAACATCTACTTGTACACCTTCTTTTCTTAAAAGATTACAAATTGATAGAGGAATAGAAAAGCAGATTATGTTGCCCAATTATGATTTTCTAGATGAATTGACGAATGTCTATATCAAAATCCCTTTGCTACAAGCCATTAAATAAATTCCAATTCTAGCCAAAACAATAAAGGAGTTGAGCATAGAGAAACCAGGAATAAAAACAAAGGAAACAAAAAGAATTCACCTGGTAGGAAAAATAGCAGACATAATGATGGGAAAAATTGCCATACAAAAATATGTGGATACAGGAAGTCCAATTTTGAAAACACATATCAATGGAGTTGAAATTCCAAATACATTGATTGACTTAGGGGCGGCAATAAACATCATGAGAAAACAAACTATGGAGCAGCTCAAGGTTCGTAATCTTCTCTACACACCTACCTTACTGCAACTAGCAGATAGATCAATAATCAAACCAAATGGAGTGTTAGAAGATATTTCAGTATCCTTAGATTCTTGGGAATATCCTATTGATTTCATGATTTTAACTCCCAAGAATAATCTAGGAGGACATCCATTCATACTAGGAAGACCTTGGCTAGCCACAACTGATGCTTTTATTAGCTGTAGATCTGGTGACATGTATATTTTTTATGGTAATTCAACAAAAAAATTTACTTTATATCCTCCAGCAAAAGCAATCATAGAAATAGATGACAAAAAATGGATTGATGATGAAGATGATATTTAGCCTCTCTTTACTATTTCAGATATTAGTGAGGATAGTCAAATTTTAAATACATTAGAAAATTTTGAATCATCTTCAAAATATGACCATGAGAAATTTCAAGAAAAATCTAATGTTGAATATTTGTCATCTAGGCAGATGTCTCTCTATTCTATGGAAGAGTTTGGTAGCTCTACAATTGAAATTTTTCCAGGTAGGACATTGAACATAAACAAAAACTTGGAGAAACTACAACAAGAAGAGCTAATCAAAACATTACAAAAACATTCTGTTGCATTTGCATGGGAATACACCGACATGAAAGGCATTAATCCTAAGACTTGTATCCATCACATCTAAATTGAGGAATATTGTAGACCTATCAGACAACCTCAGAGAAGGATGAATCCAAATCTTAGGGAGATTGTGAAAGAAGAGCTCCAAAAATTACTGAATGTAAACTTCATTTACCTAAGTTCAGATAGAAAATGGGTTTCTCCTTTGGTAATTGTGCCTAAAAAGAATGGTAAATGGAGGGTGTGCATTGATTATTGAGAACTGAATAAAGCAACCCTTAAAGATCATTTCCCTTTGCCTTTTATAGATCAAGTGTTAGATACATTAGCAGGTAAGAAGTATTTCTCATTCTTGGATGGTTTTAGTGGTTATAATCAAATTCAGGTAGCACTTGAATATTACGATAAAACCACATTTACTTTTCCATGGGGAACTTATGCTTACCGAGTACTTCCTTTTGGGTTATGTAATGCACCTGCAACATTCCAAAGAGCAGTACTAGGTATTTTTCTGATCTAATACATGATTGTGTAGAGGTATATATTAATGATTTTACAGTCTATGGGAATACATTTGAAGAAGCTTTGGAAAATTTGGAAAAAGTTATTAAAAGATGTAAATAAACAAACCTTTCACTAAGCTCTGTTAGGCCATAAATAGGGAGTCAAAACCGCTGTTGGGAATTGTTCAATATTCGACTGCTCCACGTGATCGTTGCCGCCGATGGCGCTATATTTGATAATATAATTTTAAATTACTGAATGTAAACTTCATTTACCTAAGTTCAGATAGAAAATGGGTTTCTCCTTTGGTAATTGTGCCTAAAAAGAATGGTAAATGGAGGGTGTGCATTGATTATTGAGAACTGAATAAAGCAACCCTTAAAGATCATTTCCCTTTGCCTTTTATAGATCAAGTGTTAGATACATTAGCAGATAAGAAGTATTTCTCATTCTTGGATGGTTTTAGTGGTTATAATCAAATTCAGGTAGCACTTGAATATTACGATAAAACCACATTTACTTTTCCATGGGGAACTTATGCTTACCAAGTACTTCCTTTTGGGTTATGTAATGCACCTGCAACATTCCAAAGAGCAGTACTAGGTATTTTTCTGATCTAATACATGATTGTGTAGAGGTATATATTAATGATTTTACAGTCTATGGGAATACATTTGAAGAAGCTTTGGAAAATTTGGAAAAAGTTATTAAAAGATGTAAATAAACAAACCTTTCACTAAGCTCTGTTAGGCCATAAATAGGGAGTCAAAACCGCTGTTGGGAATTGTTCAATATTCGACTGCTCCACGTGATCGTTGCCGCCGATGGCGCTATATTTGATAATATAATTTTAAATTTTCATTAATGTCAGGGGACTTTGTATTGTCAACATTTTCAGTGATTTTATTGGTATATTGTCGGTTGTTCGTCCATGGAAGGGAGGCAAAATATATCCCATTCACTCGTCAATTGTAAGCGAAGGAAAAGCAAAAGTCATAATTTGATTCATCACTGTGACTTTATTTTATTTCTTAATCAAATTTCCGTTATCTAACAAGAATTCATGGTTTGTCAAAAGGATTTATGACTTTATTTTTATTCTTTAAAGAAAAATTTCCGTTATCGGACCAGTATTCATGGTTTGTCTAAGAAGATTTATTGGTAATTGGTGACGGAAGATGGTTTTTGCCTCTCATCCCATTTAGAGTTTTTAATCAATTAAATATAATTTCAATTTTTATTAAAAAAACATTTTTCATTAATTAAATAAAAAATAAAAAGTGTAGTATCAATAAGAAAGGTAATTTTCATATAATTTTGGTTAACATTATTATAATTAAAAATTTAGTCAATCTTTATCTATGAGTCTTTTCTCTAGAAGATATTGATTTTGGGGTTAAGCGCCTCGTTAATGGGAAAGCTAAGGACATTGAAGGTTACCAGGCAGAAATATTAAAAATTGGAAGCCTTGTCCTCATCCCCCACATCCACAAGCTTTTCAATCAAGCAGTCAAGCAAGGGTTCCCTAAGTTATGGACTGAGAGCCTCATTATCCCTATTTTTAAAAATGGGGATACAAATAACCCCTCTAACTATCGAACAATTATGATCAGCCCTCTCTTAGCTAAGTTATATGGTAGTATTTTGGAAAAGAAGTTGAGCATATGGCTTGAAAGTGAAGATAAGCGGGCTAAAGGCCAAGCGGGTTTTAGAAGGCATCACTCAACAATAGACCACCTCGTTACGCTTAGAATCATTGTGGAGGAATGTCGCAATGATAAATCCAATCTCTTTTGTTGCTTTGTGGACTTTAGAAAGGCTTTCGATATGGTTCCTAGAAACAACCTTTGGAATAGATTAGAAGAGCTAAAGGTTCCTTTCGAGTTGAGAGCTGTCGCTATTAGATTATACGAGAATGTCATTGCCAAGCTAAAAAGCAATGAGGGGTGGTTGAAAGATATTAAGTGTAATATCGGAGTTAAACAAGGTTGCCCCCTCTCCCCTACCCTATTTGGCATTTACATTGACAAGCTCGAAGGTTATCTAGAGGAAGCAGGATGTGCTGGCATGCTCTTAGCTGGGCTAGTCATCATCCTTCTTCTCTATGCTGACGATATTGTTCTCCTCGCAAGGTGTCCATTTGATCTTGATAAGTAGCTTAGACTTCTTAAGGATTTCTGCTCTACCATGGGTATGACTGTTAACACTGACAAAACAAAAGTTATGATTATCAAATCCAAGAAGGACAGCTATGCTAATTTTATATATGACAATAATAACTTGGAAGAAGTATATTCTTACAAGTACCTAGGAATTGATATTCATCACAAACTCAACTGGAACTATAACATTGAGAAAAGGATTAATGGGGGGTGGAAATCTTACTTTGGTCTTGAAAATAATTGTAAAACGACAAAGCTCGTAATGTGGGATAAAAAAAGTTCCTCTTTGAAACTTTAGTCACTCTTGTTATCTTATATGGATGTGAGGTTTGGGGTTGCAGCATCTCTAGATAATCGTGGAGAAAGATTGAGCAAATCCAAAAACGCTTTATAACATATAACCTGAAAATTAAAAGCAATACACGCTACCCTATTCTCCTTATAGAAGTAGGTCTTTCCCCTATCGAAAGCCTAGCTATGACTAGGCTTTTGTTGTACAAGCGCAAGCTCAATAACATAGGAGATCGTAGACTTCCCAACCTAGCTTTAAATTCCAGCCAAAACCATCTAAGGTTCAAACGGGGGTGGTATAAAGACACGAGGGCCTGGATGAACCATTGGGAGATCAACGAGAATGATGCACTGCAAAACATTAATAACATTAAAAATATTGTTACTTCTAAGTTCAAAGAAAAATATGGTGCGAGATTTTTTTTTTTTTTTTTTTTTAACTGAAACGGTTGTGTTTTATTGAATATTATAGGTTGGGCAAAGCCTAATCAACCAAATTACAATTCGTGGACTTTACATGAGCTCCTCTCCCGGTTAAGGGATGGTTGTCGTTTTCAAAGCACCTGCATTTATGCTGATCATTCCACTTTACTGAGTGCATCCTATGTTTGCCAATCTATCCGCTTCCTTGTTTAGATCTCTGAGAATGTGAAATGTTTGCACTGAGGAGAAGTCCTTCAGGATTATGCTCACTCTTGAGAGCTGTTTGTTTAATGCTGGATCCTTAAACCTTTTCTTGCTTATTAATGACTTTATCAGCAATTCTGAATCCCCAAAAATAAGGATTTCTCTTTGGCTTTCTTTTCTGGCTAATTGGCAGGCTTTTAGGAGACTAAGAACTTCAGCCTGATTGTTGGTTTTCGTTCCTAGTCCCCAACTGAAATCTTCTTTTTCTCCGTTCGGATAGAAGATTACCCCTCCTGCTCCTGATGTGCCTGGATTGCCTTTTGAGGCACCGTCAAAGAAGATAGTGCACTTGCCCTGGGATTTCCACCACTGCTGAAATCTATCCTCGGATTCTCGAATCTGCCATCTTTCCTTATGGGTTGGCCGAGTGATTGCTGAAGGTCTGGTGTTGTAAGAGAAGTCATCCAACCATGCCCTTTCCTCTGTTTGAAGGGAGTTGTCATTTTTGACTGAAGAATGTTTCAGGGTTTCTAAAAGGAGTTTCTTTGCCTGTTCTGCCACTTTTTCTGCTGGTATTTCATTTTGGTTGAAGATGATTTCGTTCCGGGCTAGCTATAGCTTCCAGCATACATATTTTGGGGTAGAAATCCAAACCTTATACCATAGATTTGCCAGCGATATTGTGAGAATAACTGGCTTTCCAAGTGGAGAACATATCTGCAATTGTACTGTGAGTTGAGGGTCTCACATTTAGTCCGATCAGAAAGATAGACCAAGCCTTCTTAGCGTATTCACAATTAATAAACATATGATCTAAAGTTTCCAGTGAATTTTTGCATAGAACGCATCGATGGGGGCCTGCTATATTCCTCTTACACAGGTTTTCTCCGGTCAGGATTTTGTTATGGAACAGAATCCAAAAGAAAAAATTGATCTTGGGAATGCTAAAACTGTCCCAAACCTGCTTCCACACTTCTTTCGGATGAGGTAAATCCTTTTTGCTTTGCATCTGTAGGTATCCTTGTCTTGCTGTGTATACCCCCGTCTTTACCCATCCCCAGGTGTCTTCTTCCTCTTTATGAACTGGAGCGAAGTCTATAATTGCCTCTTTGAGGGCGTGTAGTTGAGGGATTAAATGTGCTGGTGCCTTGGGGAAAATCCAGCGTTGCTGTTCTCGTTTATTATCCTAGCCAGAGATGTCTTCGATCTTTCTAATTCCTTTTGATTGTAGCCATGTTCTAATCTCTGCGATTTCACTATTTTCTTTCAGAGGAGGGTGGCCCATGACTCTATCTTTCCATAGCAGAGTGTTTTTACCATTCCCAGGAATTTTGTACAGGTGAGTTATGAAGAAATCGATGCCAGGCTTGCGTTCCTTTTGGAGCTTTATCCGGGATGAAGGATCTGATTGGCTGGTGTTTGAAGTATTTGTATTTTAATATCTGGCTGACTGGGTGATTGGGCTCAGCAAGAAATTGCCACAGTAATTTACAACCCATCACTACGTTTGCTTGTAGAGGGTCTCGAATTTGGAGGCCGCCTTCCTCTATAGGTATTTTCGTTGTTTCCCATTTAATTAGATGGAACCTGTTATCATTTCCTCACCCGCCATTCCACAGGAAATTTCGCATGAGGCTGGAGATTTGGTCTGAGATTTGCTTTGGGGCCAGCATTAAGGAGGCCTGAAACGTTGGCAATGTAGAGAGGACCGATCTAATGAGCGTGAGTTTACCTCCTGTGGTAAGCCAATAGCCCCCCCACCCTGCGATCTTTTTCTTAAATTTCGATATCACCTCTTCCCACAGTTGATTCCTGTTGGATCCCATTGTTATTGGGAGACCCAAGTATTTGAACTTGTCCCAATCTGCGTATCCGTTGAAGCTAGGTCACTGGCAATTCTCTTGATAGCTTGTTGCTCTGCATTCCATCCATAGACAACGCTTTTCCTTTCGTTGATTAACGCTCCAGAGATGCTGTAGTATTTTTTGAGTATGATTCTGAAGGAGTTCCCAATTCATGGAGATGCGCCTCCAAGCAATAGTGAGTCATCAACAAACAACGCGTGGTTCATTGGATCGATTTATTTCACAAATCTGATTCCAGGGAGGTTACCATTCTGTCTTTCCATGATCAATTTTCTGCTCAAGCAATCTGCCATCAAGATGTAAAGAAATGGAGACTGGGGGCAGCACTGCCTCAGTCCCCTGGTGGCTAAAATGAAATCTGCTGGTCTCCCATTTACCATTGGAGCTATCCAGATCTTCTCTAGGCAGGCTTTAATTAAATTTATAAAGTCCTGATTAAATCCAAAGGCTGAAAGGACCCTGTACAGAAAGGAGCGGTTAACTCTATCAAAAGCATTACACATATCCAGTTTTATAAGCATACCTTGTTCTTTGCGTGAATGGCTCGAGTGCAGGGCTTCTTGGACTTGGATAACATTGTCCAGGATGTGTCTTCCTTTCACAAATCCCCCTTGGGCTGGAGAAATGAGCTTTTGCAGGAGAGGCTTGATTCTGCTCGCCAGAAGTTTGGCCACTATCTTGTAGGACGCATTGCACAGTGAGATCGGCCTGTATCTGTCCAATGATCCTGGATTTGTTTCCTTAGGTATTAGAGCGAGAAAGGTTGAGTTAATTCCGCCCCCGATCTTTGCCTTTCTCATAAATCCACGTATCATTCTGAGGAGATCAGGTTTGATTAACTCCCAACAGATTCTATAAAAGTGGATTGAAAATCCATCAGGTCCTGGCGCTTTGTCTGGCTCCATAGACCAGACAATATTGGATACCTCTTCTTCCGTGACTGGGCTCGTAAGGTTTTCATTATCCTCCGTGTTGATTAGCTTTGGAATATTTGCGAGAAACTCTGATATATCTTCCTCACTCCCATCCCTTTCTGCTGTAAGGAGAGTCTGGAAATGTTTCACAGCAGCTTCCTTGATTTGGCCAAATCCTTTGCAAACCTGTCCATCAGATGTGGTGATTTCTGCTATGTGGTTTCGGGTAAGTCAAGCCCTGTATTGTCTATGGAAGTATGTGGTGTTTCTGTCCCCAGATTTAAGCCACAAGCTGCGGGACTTTAGGCACCAATACTCTTCCTCGCTTCTGAAGGAACAATATGTTTTCCTTTGTGCAGATTTTTCTTGGTCTAAATCCATAGGGTTGATATCTTTCTCTTCCAAATCAAATTGCATTTCTTCCAGCTGGGTGACAGCCTCTTTCCTCTGGCTGGTGGGAGTTTTCATAGGTTCCTTTATCCATTCTTTTAGGGCCTTCTTTGCATTTTTCATTTTTTGCTCCCACACATAGCTTGGGGAACCTGAAACTTCTGTTCTCCATGCTGTTTGAACTGTTTCAAAGAATCCTTCTCTTTCCGCCCAGAGAGGACTGAAGCGAAAGGGGAGAGGGCCTAGGTCTTCTTCATCTTTCAGGCAGAGTAGAACAGGTTTGTGATCCGAGGTGAGCTTTGGAAGAATCTTATTGATGACTATTCTTTTCCCCATCATTATAGAGCTGCTAATGAGCAATCTATCCAGCCTTGTTGTGATATGATTTTCTCCTGTTCTGTTGTTGGTCCAAGCGTATTTTCCTTTGACTGGCTTGAGATCAACTAAATCCCTCTGTAATGTCATATTCTCCACTGTGGTGAGAAAAGGGTCTCTTGAGTAAGTCCCTCCTCTCTTCTCTTTAGGATCAAGAATTATATTCAGGTCGCCTCCTATAACTATGTTCCTGGGATTGATATGATCTAGAAACTCCGAGAGTGTCTTCCAGCACTCTTTCTTTTCCTCATAGTGAACAGGAACATACATATTAAGCAAGGCTAGGTTGAGATTGCTTGCTATGTGGCGCAGTTCCGTAAATATCCAGTGCTGGGTCTCGAAGGAACTTTCTAGAGAAAAGGAGTTTTTTGCCCAGAATGTTCTGATTCCTCCAGCCGTGCCTCTTGCACTGACAACCTTTCCAGAGTCAAATTTCCATTTGGTGTTACTGGTATTTAGAAGGATCTCCCCTTCTACCTTTGTTTCTTGGAGCATGAGGATGTCTGTGGGTTCCATTTTCAACAGATCTTTTATGGCTTCTGCCTTAGTGGGATTCCCCAAACCCCTGCAGTTCCAAGAAATCAGCTGCATCATTTACCACTTATTGGGGTAGGCCCTCCTCCCTTGGGGGCCCTTGGCCTGGTATTCCTCCCAAGTTTCATCTCTATGGTAGCTTGACTGCCTAGGGTTTTTTGCCTTTCTGACTCTTCTTCCCTGGTTTCCCTGTTTGTTCTTCTTCCGACCTTTTTTGTTGGCCTTTCAAATGTTTCATCGTCTGATGAGCCCATATTCTCTGTGTTTTTCTTCTTTTGTTTGATTATATCTACATAAGAAGGGGAGGAAGTATTACTTGGGGTTGGGATTGGGTTATTACCTGGCTCTAAGGTCTCGTTATTCTCCAGCTGAGGTGGATCTTCTCGCTTTGTCTCTAGAGGATCTTTAAGAGATTCAAAGGGGTTTTTGTCCCCCTCAATTTTGATTGTATCTCTGCTTCCAGTGTTTTGTTTGCTTGCACTTTCATGTCCTACTTTATTCTCTGTCTCTTTAGCTTTATTTTTGTGGTTCTGCCTGCTGTTTGTTGTTTTCTTTGCTTGTTTCCATTGTTCACCTTTTTCTTTCTCTAATACCTCATCAATTCTCTTTTTGCAGTATCTTGCGAAGTACCCGTACTCGTGACAGTGTTGACACTTGAAGGGCAACTGTTCGTAGTCGAGCTCTTGGATATGTGTCCAATCCGCCACCGATAGTTTTATTGCTTTTGGTAGCCCGATTTCCAGGTCAACCTCTACACAAATTCGAGTAGAGGAGAATTGATCCTTCCTCGGTGCCTGATCTATGTATCTTCCTAGGGCATTGCCGATGGATTGTAGCGAGTTCTAACTCCAGAAATGAAGGGGAAGGTGCGGGAGACGCACCCATACAGGGACTGCCTTGGGCACATCTTGTGCTGGATCGAAATCTGGGGACCATTTGTTCAAGTAGAGGCCTTGGGGACCCATGAAGTATGGCCCATTTCTGAAGATCAGGCTTCTGTCCTCTGCGTTATCAAACACAAAAACGAAGAACCCTTTGCCTACAAAGTGACTCTTTATTCCTTCATTGACCAGTGGTATCCAGTTTCTTTTAACCCATTCTTCCACTGCTTTCGGGGATGGCCACAATCCCGTAAACTGGCCGATGAGGCCTCTTTCTGCTAGTTTCAACGCTGTTCTGCAGGTTTCCTCCACAGGCAGGGTCACCGTGGGGATGCTGTCTAGTTTTTTTACGAACTTTTGCTGCGAGCTCGTGGTCTGGCGTTTTCCTGAAGCGGCTACTAAAGTTCTGAAGGCTTCGAGCTCCGGAGGCAAGGGAGGAGGGGCCGCAGGGCCACCTCCAAGCTCCATGGGGGAGAGATTGCACGAAGGAGTGTGGAATCAGTCGGGCGCGGCTAGGGTTGCAGCAGCGCAGTGGTTTCGTATCCCTAAAAAGTGTGGTGCAAGAAAGATTTAGCGGCTAAAAGAAAATTGAGTTATTATAAGAAGGTCATCAACCCCACCCTAGAAGATCAAAAGTATCTCTCTGTTTTAGCTAGCTCAAAGAAGAAAATTAATTTATCAAAGTTTAGAACGAACTCTCATGAGCTGCATAGTGAAACAGGTTGTTGGACAGTTCCTAAAACACCATGGATGGAAAGAATCTTCCATCTCTGTGACAATAGGAACATTGAGGACGAAAACCACTTCCTCTTAGAGTGCCCCACGTACAACCACATTAGATCTCAGTTTCATAATCTTTGTCACAATACTGACCTTCCTAGCCTTTTACAATGTCAAAATTACAGTGAGCTTGGGAGGCTTCTCTCCAAGCTTTTTGAGCATAGAAATAAAACCTTAAATTAAACTAAATAATTTGTTTCTCTAGGTCCAATAGACTAAAGTTTGGTCTCAGTGGACGTTAACCATCATCATCATCATCATATTAATAAGAAAGATAATATTTTTTATAAACTTTATTAACATTAATAATAATGGATTACTTTTTTTTTAATAACATATAACTTTAATTTCATATATAAAATATAATATTTCCTAATTGCATTTAACTTTTTACCATTTTTAAATATAATAATAATAATATAAATATAAATATAATTTTCAAATATGTATTTAGTGTATTAATAGGAAAGCAACTAAAAATTATATAATATAAATAAAATTTATTAGAAATTAATAAAATAAATAAGAACAATAATTACAAAATATTTCTTAATTATTTTAGGATTATGT
Source organism: Pinus tabuliformis (assembly GCA_031772625.1). Taxonomy (NCBI): domain Eukaryota; kingdom Viridiplantae; phylum Streptophyta; class Pinopsida; order Pinales; family Pinaceae; genus Pinus; species Pinus tabuliformis. The sequence continues at coordinate 1,152,557,297 of CM062805.1, read as the reverse complement.
TTATGTTTTTTTTTAATTTATAATAAATAATGATTTTTTTACCTATTATAAGATTAGATTTGGATGTGTACATTTAATAAATAAACAGGTTTATTTATTTATTTATTTATCTACATAATATTTACCTCTTACGTATAATATAAAAGTAATCATAGTACTATGCTCATTTGATAAAATTTATAATTTTAATAATTAGATTATAATTTAGAAATAAAATGTGAAGAATAATAAGATTAGAATAAAATTTCATAATTTGATCAATATGTAACATATTTATACAAACTGTTCTATTTTTTTTTACAAAATTTACATATAGTTGTAATTTTAATAATTTAGAAATCAAATGCTAAAGACAATAAGATTAGATTAAAACTTCATAATTTGATCAACAAACTATCCTTTGCTTTATTATAGGTCTTTAAGCATTACCATACTTACCTATTAGCTTTCATATACACATTTCCAAACAATACATTGTAAATTGTGGCCTAAGATCAAATAAACATGAGCTTAGTGTCTCAAGAAGGTAGGGATAAAATGAATAGGTTACATGAGAAAAGTAAGTAAGAGGTGATATTTAACATGTATGAATGGTGATTTGGGTGATTTAAGTGACATTAACTAAATAGTTTATATCAATGAGACAAAACTTAGTTAAGACAATTTCTAACGGATGAATGTAAATTTTGAAAATGAATCAGAAAAATTTAATTATCTATACTTAACATAAATTGTTGAAACTTATGAATCTGATCAATTTGTAAAACTTAAAATTTTAAACCCTGATGAATTTTATTAATTTGTAAAACTTAAATTGTTAAAACTTTGATTAATCTTACTTATTTGTAAAATGTCCATTATTAAACATCTGGGGATACATTTTGTAAAATCATATAATCTTTAAGAATTTTATATAGATTTTATAAAATTTTAATAGTTTTTAGAGTAAATATTTAATATTTTATAAAAGTTAAATGTATCACTTATGTATCACTTTAACAAAATAAATTGATTTTTATTTTTTATTTTTTCTGAAATACAAAATAAACCTATAAACAAAATTTAATCCATAAAATTTTCCACACATATATAATTGAAAACTTTAATAAAAATACCAAAATTATATCTTTATACATCAAACATCTTTGATTATCATATATTTATCTTACCATGTGTAAATTTAAATTAAATATTTAAAAATTAATAGCACCTATCCACTATATTAATTCTCTATCAAAAAAATCACTAAAATTTACAATTTCTCTAAAAAGTTAAAATTAATCTATCTTACGTGGAACCTATCACAAGTTTCTTATCTAAAAAGTTAAAATTAATGCATCTTACGAGCAACATGTCACAAGTTTCTTATCTATGTTTTTGTTACAAGTTTCTTATCTATGTTTTTGTTGAAGGTTTGATATTTTCAATACTACTTGTTTCAGTTCGACTAAATCGCAATTTTGCATTGAAAAAGATGAAAAACTGAATAGTTATATTGTTCCTTAACTTTCTAAATCTTTTAAGTTTACAATAGTCACAATTTTAATTTTCATAATTTATTTTTTCTTTTATTTATTTATTTATTTGTTTATTTATTTCGGTAAAAAAAACAATTTGTATTAATAACCAAGCAGAAATTTACAAAAGACCAGCTGCTTTTCAAAAAACATAAGCCATTGTCATTGTCTTGTTAGTTAGAACTACTTGTAATACAGGTACCACTTACCCTAAAAAACAAGATAACAAAGTGATAAATCTATTTTCTGAATAGAATGTGTAAAGATCACTGTATGGTATAAGCTAGATACATAAATAACAAAATTACAGCCATCAATGGTATGCCTATTATAGGATATAGTATGAACTTGTTGAGAGAGAAAAAACACCATCTACGATGGGGATAGCAATCCTACCTCGTAGAGGACACTGATTTATGCCCAATGGCTAGGCAGCCGATTAATCTTCAACAGAAACAAAAATAGACTTCATTAGTGCCCAGGAGAGATCCTGTAACTGTGGAAAAAGAATGTCCTCCATGACATAGCAGTTGTTCTCCGAGTGGATTTCCATATACCACTTTCGAAATTCTTGGAGCAGCCCTTTTTTTGATAGACTGTCAGCTTGCACATTTTGAGATCTGCTTATGTGCCAGATTGAGTAGCCATCTTGAAGTTGCCAAAAGACCTCAATGCTCTTCATCCATCCTAGTAAAGAAGGGTTGTTTATGGAACTCTTTCATAATACATGTTTGATTATGATTTTGGAGTCTCCATAAACATGTAAGTCCAGAATATTTAAGAAGTTGGTGAACCACAATAGACCCCAAAGAGCCATTGCTTCCGCTTTATTGTTGGTGCCATTTCCTCCATTCCAAAGAAGACTGTAGGTAATTTGTTCAGTTATAGAAATCGAAACCCCACAACCAAAAATTCCTATTTGTGCAGCGCTATCAAAAAATCCCATTGGATACTTTAACAGTGATTTACTGTGCCCACGAGAATTGATACTTGGCTGTTTGGGCTGGGGTAAAAAAATGCTGTAGTTTGTAACAATTCTGTGAAAGACCTCCTGGAATTCCTTTCTCATGTTCTGGAACAAGAAGTTGTTCCGCCATTTCTAGATTGCCCATAAACAAATTAAAGGAATGGGTCTCCAGGAGGGCTTCTGTGTACCCCACCATTCCTGTGAATCCTTAATGGATGAATGCACTATAAAACAAAATCCAAAAAAAATTGATAAATTTTTCCATACCTGAGTGGTGAGCTTACATTGAAGAAGATGTGATTGTTGTTTTCAGCTTTGCATTTACACATAGGATAGATACCCAGCCCTTGCCATTGTCTCTTCTGTAGATTCTCCCAGATGAGGTTCTTGTTGTGAAAGACACCCCAAGAAAAGATTATAATTTTGTTTGGAATTCCTGTTTTCCAGAAAACTATGGGGAATTGCAGTCCAGGATGAAGTGTTGATCTTTTAGAAAAATATAGATAAGTATCAACTACAATTATGCTGTCATCCTTCATCTTGCCTTTCCATGTGAGATAATCTCAGGGCTCCGTACGGAAGATACCAATGTTTTTTATATTTTCTATGATTTTGTTCCATTGTAGGGCCGCTTGACCATTTAAGCCAATACTGTGTGCTTTCTTCCAAATTGGTAAAGGGCCTTTCCAAACCTCTATGGCTTGACCCCATACGAAAATTCCCACACCATGAAGGGAATTTTTAATGTTCTCTGGAATAGAGCACTCCTCCCCAGCTCCAAGTATTGGATCCATGGAAATCAAAATATTGTTTCCATTCTGAAACCTTCATGTGAGTTGTTGTAAGAAGAAAATCTTCGTTTTCCAAAAACGTTTCCATACCGCTGAGCCCTGTTTGATGCTTATGGTGCCTTTCCTGTACTAGTATTCGAAATCTTTATTACCAAGGTACTTTTTTTGGATGGTATTACTCCAAGTGTCCTTTCCAAATAAACCCCTCCACAAAGATTTCATCAATAAAGCTCCTCCAAATCTGCGAACATCCATTATCCCCCATCCTCCCAGTCCTTTTGGAAGTGTAATGTTGGCTAGTTTAGTGAGATGAAATTTCTTCCTTTCGTGACAGCCTCCCCAAATGAAGTTGGCTGTGAGGTAGTTTAACTCCTTGATAATGCTTCCAGGTATATGGAAAAGATGGGCCTAGTATACAGTGAGCTGTGCTAAGACTGCTTGGGCAAGAATAACTCTCCCACCCATTGAGAGGCATCTAAACTCCCATCCAGATATCCTTTTGTAGTATCGATCAATAATACATTGCCAATCAGCTCTATTGTAGCAACAAGGTTTAAGTTGGTATCCGAGATACTTCATTCCCTTTTGAATAGGAGTTGCCTTGATATGTTATAAATCTTCAATGTATTCAATGGATTCCCTGTCGCATTCCCCATGATAAATTACAGATTTCCTTTCATTAATCTGTAATCCTATAGCACTTGTAAATTTTTTTAGAATATTAAAAAGACATGGCCAAGAGAAATGACAGAGCATACCTAAGATTAATATGTCATCTACAAAGAGACTGTGTGATATACTGTTGTTGTTGCTTATCATGAATGGCCGAAATTGTTCCTCCATAACTGCTATTTTTATGTGCAGGCTTAGGCAGTCCATTGCCAGGATGAACAATAGTGGGGAAAGTGAGCATCCTTGCCTCAATCCTCTAGCAGCTCGAAAGAATTTAGTTGGATGTCCATTAATTAGGATTGCAAAGTTTACCATATCAACACATGCCATTATCTAGTTTGTATATCTAGGGCTGAGACCAATTTTGGTAAGAACACATCTCAAAAAGCCCCAATCTAGGTAGTCATATGCCTTCCTTAGGTCAATTTGGAAGATAGCCACATGTAATGTTTTTTGTGGATCATATGCATACTTTCCTGTATATTTGCAACAACATCATGAATGAGTCTGTCTTTTAGGAGGCCATGTTGTCCCTGTGAGATGTAACGCAATAGAGTATTCTGCATTCTGCCAGCAATAACCTTTGAGATGATCTTGTATATGGTATTGCACAGGGAAATCAACCTAAAATCCAGAAAGGTATTAGCATTTTTTTCTTTGGTAT